>ML300874.1:0-122973 GCA_005239505.1 Nicotiana paniculata
GTGGGATTAAAATGAAGTAGACTGTATGGAGTTGGGAAGAGATATCTAAATTCATACATGCTTGAGCTGGGCTTGGGCTGTGGGAGCCCCTCCGGAGTCTGAACACCCCCTGTGATCGCATGAACCTATTGAGAGTCTGCATTGAGGGCTGAGTGAATGAGTGATATTGTTGTGAGGTTTCATTTATTGTTGTTGTTACTGCATTTATCTATTATTTTCCTTGTAGTATTTGCTAATTCATGAAATTACCTGGTTACTCCTGTTTATTCTTAACTGTAAAAAGTAATAATTGAATTGTTCTGCTTAGCTCGTCACTACTACTCAGTTCCTTAGTTATTTCTGTTACTGTTGAGTCGGTTGTACTCATAATACACCTTGCACTTTATGTGCAGATCCAGGTGAATTAGAGTGCGGCGATCATTGAGTTCAGGCCGGCTATCTTTGGAGACTGCATGGTAGCTGCTAGCGTTCGTAGGACCTTATTACTCCTTTTACTTTCTATTCCTCCTTTTGGGTTGTATTGACAGTGAGACAGTTCATATATTTGTTATGGATTTAGACGCTTATGACTTAGCGACACCCCGATGTTTGGGGCTTGTTTTTCCGCATTGTTAAAATTGTTTTAAAATCCGAATTATGTTTGACTTTTATGGAAACTTATAATATGGAATATTTTTACTTAACTCTCACAAGTTAATTGGTAGTATTTTAGGAAATAGGCTTGCCTTTTATCATGATAGGCGCCATCACGACATGGGTTAGATTTGGGTCGTGACAAGTTGGTATCAGAGCCAGATTACATAGGTCTCACAAGTCATGAGCAGGTTAGTAGAGTCTTGCGGATTGGTACAGAGACATCTATACTTATCTTCGAGAGGCTGCATAACTCTTAGGAAAATTTCACCTTCTTGGATTCTTTTCATGTGTTTTGTTTATTCTGGTAACTAAACATCTGTTATTTCATTCCTCATAGATGGTGAGGACTCTTGCTAAAAGTCAAGAGGGACAACCACCAGCACCACTAGCTCGGGCCGCGAGAGGCCGAGGCCACGGTAGAGGTCGTGGTAGAGGCGGAGACATCACCAACATAACAGCTGGGGAAGCACCTACAGATCCCCCAATTTTCCCCGCTTAGGTCCAGGTCCCACGGTAGATGTTCCGGTGGGACCAGCTCAGGCACCACCTGTGCCTATTGTGATTCCTGCTCTTCTGGAGGCCCTGGCCCAGATTCTATCAATGTGTACGAGTCTTTCTCAGGCTACCTTAGTTACTCCGACTGCAGCCAGTTCTTAGGCTGGGAGAGGCACCCAGACTCCCGCCGCCCGCACACAGGAGCAGGTTATTCAGGGACTTCAGATAAAAGGGGCACCACCAGCCCAGCCGATCGCAGCTGCTAAAGAGCATGTAGTTCCTTCTATGACGGGGTATGATCAACATAGGTTGGACAGGTTTGGGAGACTCCAACCTCCACCCTTCAGTGACATAGAGAGAGAGTATGCCCAGGATTTCTTGGACAGGTGCCAGAGGATACTCCGCACAACTGGTATTTTGGAGACTTGTGGGGTATTTGTCACTACATTTCAGTTTTCTGGGGCTGCACTCCGATGGTGGGAGACTTATGAGAGGCATAGGCATGCTGGCACAACACCCCTCACTTGGAAACAGTTCTCCGTGGTATTCTTGGAGAAGTTTTTGCCTCAGCCCCGCAGAGAGGAACTGCGTAGACAGTTTGAGTAGTTTCGCCAGGGTGATATTTCGGTGACGCAGTATGAGATGCGGTTTTTGGAGTTGGCCTGACATGCTATTTGGTTGGTTCCCACGGATAGCGAAAGGATCAAGAGGTTCATAGGTGGTCTCACTTTTCAGCTACGGTTGCTTATGACCCGGGAGAGGGTGTCTGGTGCTACCTTTGATGAGGTTGTCGACATTGATCGACAGATTAAGAAGGTTCGTGGTCAAGAGAGGGTTAAGAGGGGGTCCTAAAGGCCTCGTGGTCAGAGTGGATTCAGTGGTGCTCCTCAAGAGGGTCAGTTTCAACATGGCAGAGGTCGTCCATTCAGGCATGCTCAGTCAGCTCGCCCATTTCACTGTGGTGCATCTTCTGTCCATGGTTCTCACGGTCATCAGCAGGCTCAGTCATCATTTAGTGCACTGCCAGCGCAGGATTCTCATCATGCCTCGTCCGCTTAGGTATCATCGGGTACTTCTTCTGGACATCAGGAGCATTAGTTTGGTTAGAGGAGGGGTTGTTTCGAGTGTGGAGATTTTGTTCACATTATGAGATATTGCCCAAGGTTGTTGGGTGGTACTCCCGATCGGAGTACTCGTCCGACGGCACCAACACCAGTTCCTCCACCACCCGCCCAGCCACCTAGGGGCGGAGCTCAGTCAGTTAGGGGTCGCCCGAGAGGGGGAGGCAGATCAGGGGGTGGTCAGGCCCGTTTCTATGCCCTCCCAGCCAGACCAGACGCTATTGCTTCAGATGCTGTTATTACAGGTATTGTATCCGTCTGTCACAAAGATGCCTCTCTATTATCTAACCCCGGTTCTACATGTTCATATGTTTCATCATACTTTTCTCATTTTCTGGATATGCCCCGTGAGTCATTAGTTTCATCTGTTCATGTATCTACTGTTTAACCAAATAATTGTATTCTTAGTCAAAACTTATTTTAAGAAGTACACGGGTTACTGATAATCAAGGAAATTAGCTAAAATAATAAAGGAAATTAGATTTCAAAATAGAAAGGAGAATAGTTGAGAACGCAAGAATAAAGAGTGTATTCCAATAATGATCAGATTGTGTCCATACAAGTAATATTTCATTCCCTTCTATAGGGATCTTTGAGTACAATGTATATTCCTCTTTATGATTGAGCATTAATGAATATTTATATCATTAATGAAACGTTATAATAGATAATCGTAATTGTTGCGTGAAGATTCTGTAATGTTTGAACTCATTTGATTGAAGATCTATGAATCTTCCCTCTTTTCTGCCCTAGTTCATTTTGACTGTGACTCTTCAACTCTTCGGATAGGCTCGGGCACCCATTTCTAATCATCTCGTGGGTGTTTAGCCCGTATCTTCTTACTTCGTATCTCTTTCCGAGCTTTCCTCCAGCTGTCGCTCTTCCATTGATCCACGTGGCTTGCCATGTCATCCACTTGATTAATTCCACGTGTAATATCTATTTTTACCAATACATCTACTCTTGTGGGCGACACTATTATTGTGGACTGCGCGTATTAGTCATGTGTGGTGTCTATTAGGGATCTGGAGACCCGAGTGTATTTGTTGTTAATTATCATGGTTGATTTCAATGTAATATTGGGCATGTATTGGTTATCTCAATGTCATGTTTTTCTAGACTGTCACACCAAAAGATTGACCTTAGCGATGCTGGGATTTCCAAGGGTAGAGTGGAGTGGTTTTATAGACTACGTTCCGAGTAGGGTGATTTCATACTTGAACGCTCAGCGTATGGTTGAGAAGGGCTGTCTTTCTTACTTGGCTTTTGTGAGAGATGTTAGTGTACAAAATCCGGCCATTGATTCTATTTCGGTGGTATGTGATTTTCGGGATGTGTTTCCTGCAGACCTGCCGGGCATGCCGCCTGACAGAGATATCGACTTTGGTATTGATTTGGTGCCGGGCACTCAACCTATTTCTATCCCGCCATATCGTATGGCACCAGCGGATTTGAAGGAATTGAAAGAACAACTTCAGGAACTCCTAGATAAGGGGTTTATTCGGTCTATTGTGTCATCTTGGGGTGCACCGGTTCTATTTGTGAAGAAGAAGATTCCATGAGGATGTGTATTGACTACATGTATTTGAACAAGGTCATAGTCAAGAACAAGTATCCCTTGCCTCGTATTAATGATTTATTTAACCAGCTTCAGGGAGCGAGAGTGTTCTCCAAGATTGATTTGAGGTTCGGTATCACTAGCTGAAGATTCGGGATTCGGATATTCTTAAGACAGCTTTCAGGACCCATTATGGCCATTATGAGTTCTTGGTGATGTCATTTGGGTTGACCAATGCCCCAGTAGCGTTCATATAGTTGATGAATAGTGTGTTCCAGCCATATTTGGACTCCTTAGTTATCGTGTTCATTGATGACATCCTGGTGCACTCCCGTAGCCAGGAGGAACATGATCAACATTTGAGGATTGTATTACAGAGATTGAGGGAGGAGAATATTTATACAAAGTTCTCCAAGTGTGAATTTTGGCTTGGCTCGGTAGCATTCTTGGGGCATGTGGTGTCCAGTGAGGGTATTCAGGTGGACCCGAAGAAGATAGAGGCGGTACAGAGTTGGCCTAGACCGTCCTCAACTACAGAGATTCAGAGCTTCCTTGATTTGGGGGGTTATTATCGTCGCTTTGTGGAGGGGTTTTCATCTATTGCTTCGCCCTTGACCAAATTGACCAGAAGGGCGCTCCATTCAGGTGGTCAGACGAGTGTGAGGAGAGCTTTCACAAGCTTAAGACTACCTTGACCACAACTCCAGTATTAGTTCTGCCATCAACTTCAGGTTCTTATACCGTGTATTGTGATGCCTCTAGGGTAGGCATTGGTTGTGTTTTGATGCAGAAGGGTAGGGTGATTGCCTACGCCTCGCTTTAGTTGAAGACACATGAGAAGAATTATCTGGTGCATGATATTGAGTTAGCAGCCATTGTTCACGCCTTGAAGATTTGGCATCATTATTTGTATGGTTTCATTGTGAGATTTATATTGATCACCGGAGTCTGCAGCATCTGCTCAAGGTGAAGGATCTTAATTTCCGTCAGCGGAAATGGTTGGAGCTTCTCAAAGATTATGATATCACTATTCTATACCATCTGGGGAAGGCCAATGTGGTGGCCGATGCATTGAGTCACCGGGCAGAGAGTTTGGGGAGTTTAGTGTATCTTCCAGTAGCAGAGAGACTGTTGGCATTGGATGTTCAGGCCTTAGCGGGCCAGCTCGTGAGATTGGAAATTTCGGAGCCTAGTCGGGTGTTGGATTGCGTGGTCTCCAGGTCTTCTCTTTACGACCGTATCAGGGAGAGTCAGTATGATAACCCACACTTGCTCGTTCTTCAGGACAGGGTCCGACGAGGTGATGCTAGGGATGTGACTATTGGTGATGACAGTGTGATGAGGATGCAGGGTCGGATATGTGTGCCTAATGTAGATGGGCTTTGGGATTTGGTCCTTGAGGAGGCCTACAGATCGCGGTATTCCATTCATCCAGGTGTCGCGAAGATGTACCAGGATTTGAGACAACATTATTGGTGGAGGCAGATGAAGAAATATATCGTTGGGTTTGTAGCTCGGCGTCTCAACTATCAGCAGGTTAAGTATGAGCATCAGAAACCGGTGGCTTGCTTTAGAGTTTAGATATTCCGGAGTGGAACTGGGAGCGGATCACCATGGACTTTGTAGTTGGTCTCCCGCGGAATTTAGAAAGTTCGATGCTATTTGGGTTATTGTGGATCAGCTAACCAAGTCTGCACACTTCATTTCTGTTGGTACTACTTACACTTAAGAGTGGTTAGCTGATATTTATATCCGAGGGGTTGTTTGCTTACATGGTGTCACGGTTTCCATTATTTCATATAGAGGTACTCAGTTTACATCTCAGTTTTGGAAGGCCTTGCAATGAGGGTTGGGTACTCAGGTTGAGTTGAGCACAGCTTTTCACCCTCAGATGGACGGGCAGTCCGAACGCACTATTCAGATATGGGAGGACATGTTACGCGCTTGTGTTATTGACTTTGGAGGTTCATGTGACTAATTTATGCCACTCACGGAGCTTGCATATAACAACAACTATCAGTCGAGTATCCAGATGGCTCCGTACGAGGCTTTATATGAGAGGAGGTGTAGATCTCCGGTTAGTTAGTTCGAGACGGGTGAGGCTAGACTCTTGGGTACAAATTTGGTGCAGGATGATTTAGATAAGGTGCAATTGATCCAGGAGCGGCTTCGCATGGCACAGTCTAGGTAGAAGAGTTATGCGGACAAGAAGTTTCGTGATGTATCTTACATGGTTGGGGAGAAGTTATTGCTGAAGGTTTCACCTATGAAAGGTGTTATGAGATTTGGGAAGAAGGGCAAGTTGAGCCCTCGGTTTATCGGTACGTTTGAGATACTTCGTAGGATTGGGGAGGCGGCCTATGAGCTTGCTTTGCCGCCCAGCTTGTCGAGTGTGCATCCGGTATTTCATGTTTCCATGCTTCGGAAGTATGTTGGCGATCCATCCCATGTTTTGGACATACGGTTCAATTGGAGAGTGATATGACTTATGATGTGGAGCCGGTGGTTATTTTGAATCGGCAGGTCCGAACGTTGAGGTCAAAGAACATAGCTTCAGTGAAGGTGCAGTGGAGAGGCCAGCCTGTGTAGGAGGCCACCTGGGAGACCGAGCGGGAGATGCGGAACAAATATCCACGCCTATATTGGGGATACATGGGCGGTGACTAAAACTCAAGTGAATTTGCCAATTGCCGATGTCGAGACAGNCAGTACAAATTAAGAGGTTGAATATGAGGTTTACATTTACAGCTGTTTATGGGTTGCACAGTTTGGAGGACAAAAGAAGTCTATGGAGTGATCTGACAAACCTACAGTCCATGCAACAAGGTCCATGGTTGGTAATGGGTGACTATAATGCCATCGAATCAAGAGAATACAGACCAATTGGTAACCCTGTACAAGAAATGGAGATTAGAGACTTTAATGAGTTCATTGAAGACGCTGGCTTGACAGAAATGAAGACTAGTGGAAGAAGCTTTACATGGACTAATGGGCACACCTATAGCAGCATTGATAGAGTTTCCATTAATACTGAGTGGATGCTGGCCATGATACGCCTAGAAGTATGAGTTATGGATCCATATTCCTCTGATCAGTCTCCATTGAGCATAACACTAGAAGAGGACGAAGAGCACACTTCTAAACCATTCAAATTTCCAAACCACTTAGCAGATCATAAAGACTTTATGACTCTAGTAAGTTAAGCATGGGAGAGGTCAACTGAGCAGAACACTATGAATGATACATGGCCGAAATTGGAAAAATTGAAGGAGGTTATGAAAAATCTAAATAATACTGAGTATGATACAGTTGGCAATCGAATCAAACAGTGCATGCAAAAACTATGTGATATGCAAGAACAAATGAAGATCCCTGGGCAACCAGAGGCTATGGTAACAGCAGAGAAAGACATGAAGATACATTTGAAGAAATGTTTAGGGGTAGAGGAAAGTATTATGAACCAGAAATAAAGAGTAAAGTGGCTGGATTTAGGAGATGCTAATACATCATACTTCTTTGCAAACATGAAGAGCATATATACTCAGAACAAGATTAGGAGATTAATAAAGGGTAATGGGAATATAATACAAACAAAGCAAGGAAAGAGGAAATGAAAGGGCTATATCAGCAATTATTAGGATCCTCAGCTGCAGAACTATCTGCTATTAATCCAGTAGTAATGAGGGATGGCCCATTGGTGAATAGAGTGAAACAATTACAATTGGTGGCAGAGGTATCTGAAGAGGAAATTTATCATGCTCCGGCAGGCATTAGTGATAATAAAGCTCCTGGTCTGATGGCTTTAATGCATCATTTTTTAAAGAGAGCTTGGAATGTGATAAGTGATACAGTTACAAATATAGTGATGGAGTTCTTCTCAAGCTCAAATATATACCAGCCTATAAACTGTACAACAGTTACACTTGTACCCAAGGTGAAAAATCCTTCCAAAATTACTGAATATAGGCCAATATCATGTTGTACACTAATATACAAGATTATATCTAAAGTGCTAACAAATAGGATGCAAGGAGTGATGGATGGCATGGTGGATAGGAATCAGTTAGCTTTTGTACCTAGTAGCCTGATAACTGATAACATAATTCTCAGCCATGAACTAGTAAAAGGGTATGGCAGGAAATGTGTTTCCCCTAGATGCATGATGAAAGTAGACATGAAGAAGGTTTATGATTCTGTTGAATGGGGTTACTTGAAGCAGGTGTTGACAAGTATGCACCTCCCAGGGAAGTTTGTGAAATGGACTATGAGGTGTGTGACAACAGTCTCTTATTCCATCATCATTAATGGGCAGCCTACAACACCATTTCAGGCAAAGAAAGGCTTGAGACAGGGAGATACCTTGTCTCCTTATCTATTTGTGTTGGCTATTGAATATTTGACTAGGCTACTGAAAACACTCAAGAGAGATCCTAATTTCAATTACCACCCTAAGTGTGCCTATATGAACATAGTCCAGTTAAGCTTTGCTGATAATTTACTGTTGTTCTATAGAGGAGATACTAAATCTGTGCAGATATTGTATAAGTGCTTCCAGGATTTCTCAAAGGCTTTGGGATTAGTTGCTAATGCTGTCAAAAGCTCTGTTTTCTTTGGTGGAGTAAATGCTGACAAGCAACATGAGATACTACAGGTCCTAGGCTTTTCAAAAGGGACATTACCGGTTAGATACTTGGGAGTGCCAGTAATTACTAAACGACTATCATTAGTTCAATGCCAGCCCCTCATTGAAAAGATGTTAGGGAGAATCCAGTCTTGGACTTCAAGGTTGTGATAACTCAAAAGGTCATCTCGTGTAATTTTAGCTAAATCTGTGTTCGGAGGCCATGAAAGCCTTCTTATATCTCACCTCGATTTGTGTGCACAGCCCGGGCGTGTAGCCGGGAAGCAGTTATGTGAAAATTGATAAAAATGATATTTTTGTGTTGAAATTGGAATAAAGTTGACTTTAGTCAATATTTTTGGTAAATGGACCCGGACCCGTGATTTGACGGTCCCGGAGGGTCCTTAGGAAAATATGGAACTTGGGCGTATGCCCGGAATCCAATTCTGAGGTGCCAAGTCCGAGAAATAAAGTTTTGAAGAAAAATTATTTTCTGAAAGATATAAAGATTTTTCAAAATAAAATTTGATATGAAACTGTGTGTTATCAAGATCGTATTATGGTTCCAGATCCCGGAAAAGGTTGAATATGTCTTATATGTGTTATCTGTGAAATTTGGTGAGAAACAACCTTAGTTTGACGTGATTCGGATCGAAAATGGAAAAATTAGAAGTTCTTGAAGTTTAAAGTAATTTCATTGATTTTGAGACTTAATCTGATGTTTATGATGTTATTTAGGTGTTTGATTACTTGAATAAGTCCTTAGGATGTTTATGAGGTTGTGTGTGTATTTGTTATTTTGAACCCCGAGGGCTCGGGTGAGTTTCGGGTAGGCGTCGGAGTGCATAAAACCTTAGAAAATCTGGTATAATTGCTGTCATATGGTGTCCAGAGATTAACCCTATGCGAACGCACTCAAAGGGGTGCGAACGCACAGGGTTATAGAGGTCAGGGGGGTCAGGGTCAAATTTGTTCTGTGCGAACGCACGAGATCCCAAGCGAACACATAGGGTAATCTTGGTAGGGGGTTGGGTAGTGTTGTGCGAACGCACCCAACCAGGTGCGAACGCATAGAGTTAGCAGGAGCTGGGGGCTGGGCAGAAAAACACACTGTGCGAACGCACAAGTGTGTATGCGATCGCGGGGGGTAGTCTAGGTTAACCTGTGCGAACGCAGTCCTCCTGCTGCGATCGCACTGCTTTAAATTGCCCAGCTATTTTTAAAAAACCAAAAACAGAACCCATTACGGGATAAACCCATTTTTTTCACAACTTCTTCTTGTCCACACCTCCTTGGGCGATATTTGAAGGAAAACTTCACCATAACTTCATAGGTAAGTGATCTTAACTTCATTTTCTTCCATTCTCATCAACATTTATTAGATTCTAGGCCTAAAATCATGGAATTAAAGGTAGAAAATTGGGGTTTTAGGTTGAGTTAAGGCTTTTTGGATTTTTGGGAATTTGACCTCATTTTGGGGTCAGATTTTAAAACAAATTGTATATTTGGGATCGTGGGGGAATGAGTGATCGGGTTTTGGTCCGAACCTCGTGTTTCGACCAAGCAGGCCCGTGGTCGAATTTTGGAAGTTTTGGAAGAATGTTGGGAAATCTATATTTAAGCATTGAAATTGAATTGTTTAGCATTTATTGATATTATTGAGTCGATTATTTATAGATACAATTGTCTTGGAGTCGGGATCAAAAGGAAAATCAGTGCTAGAGGCTTGATTGTATTCTTGGAGCCGAGGTAAGTGTTTGGCCTAATTTTAGCTTGAGGGAATAGGTGTTGAGTCATATGTGCTACGTGTTATTATCATGTTCAATGTATAGGTGAGGTGACGGGTACCTATACCTTGTTGTCAAGCATGCCCGTGAGTCACAACATATAGTATATGTGTTTTTCTTTGATATCCACTGTGTTATGATGTAGATTTAATTTTGGAGATTATTCAATTGTTGGAAATACTTGGTTGTGAACACTATTGATTAGTTGTTTGGTTGAGGATTATTTGGTTATGTTGTAAGTTCATTGAGATTGGTTATAGCTGTGTCCCTTGCCAGGACGGTGATATTTCTATTATTGTTCCCTTGCCGGGATGTTGTAAAATTATGGTCTGTATTGTGGTTCCTCCTTGCCAAAGTGTGTTCTGATTATTATTTGGGCGAGGAAGAGTGTAAAGAACGAAGGGTGATGCCGTGCCATGGTTTTATATTTAAAAGCACGAAGGGTGATTCCGTGCCATAATATGAGATATAATGCACGAAGGATAATGTCGTGCCATGACATTGTGAGGTAAAAGCACGAAGGGTGATACCGTGCACTTGTTTTGGTGAGAATGAGAGTAAAGCACGAAGGGTGATGCTGTGCACTTGTTTTGGTGAGAACGAGAGTAAAACACGAAGGGTGATGTCGTCACTTGTTTGTTCCCTGTTGTTATTTTGATACTAGTCGGTTGTCATGTTCTGTTCCTTAATAAGTGTTCTCCTCTTTTTTACCCTAGAATGTTCTCCCCGTATTTGTACTTAATTGTTTGCTTCCTGCCGTTATTTCTATTATATATTATTGAATTGCACATGTGTTTCTTATTTGTCGTGTCCTAGCCTCGTCACTACTTCGCCGAGGTTAGGCTCAGCACTTACTCAGTACATGAGGTCGGTTGTACTGATGCTACACCTGTACTTCTTTATGTTGTGCAGATTACGGTACCGGACCCGGTGGACAGTGATCTAAGGAGTATCCTTCAGTCCACGCCGACACTGAGGTAGTCCTGCAGGCGTCCGTAGGCCTTGGAGTCACCTCTTATCCTTTTTCTCATTTTCTGTCTTATCCTGTAATTCCAAGACAATTGTATTCACTTATTTCAGACCATGTATTTAGAAAAAATCTTAGAATGTTCGTGAGATTGTGATACCGGTTTCTGGGGTGTAATTGAGAAAGCTTTTATGAGATTCATTGTTAAAGTTCTTGAATTTAGTAGTCTTCTGCATTCTTTAATCACACTTTTTCTAGTTATTATTGTTATTTCAATTGTAAACAGGTAAACTTAACCAAAAGGTTTGCTTGTCTAGCGGGTTCAACGTTAGACGCCATCACGGCCTGAAGGTGGGATTTCGTGTCGTGACAAGTTGGTATCAGAACACTAGGTTTCCTAGGTCTCACAATTCATGGACAAAATTTTAGAGTCTGAGGGATCGGTACAGGGACGTCTGTACTTATCCCCCAGAGGCTGCAAAGTTAGGAATAACTTCACAGTTCTTCTTCTCTATCGTACGGTTTGAATTCGAAATGCTAACTAATTTTCTATTCTATTCTCTCGCAGATGGCGAGAACGCATGCTTCCTCATCTACCGATCAGCAGCCCGTTACTCCTGTTACAGCTCCTACGAGGGGCCGAGGACGAGGCCGAGGCCGTGCTAGAGGCCGATGCAGAGCCAGGGCTCAGCCCAGAGCAACAACACCAGTAGAGGACCCTTAGGTAGACTTTGCCGGTGAGTTCCAGTTGGACCAGCTCAGGACCCAGAGGGGTTCATTGCCACCCCAGTTATTTAGGATGCTCTGGTCCATTTAGTGGGACTTATGGAGAGTGTGGATCAGGCCGGTCTTCTCCCTATTGCACCAGTCTTCTCTCAGGCTGGGGGAGGGATCCAAACTCCTGCTACCCGCACACCAAAGCAGCTAGCTCCTCAATTCCAGACTCCAGCACCTCAGACAGCTAGAGCAGCTCAGCCCTGTTTTGTGGCATAGACAATGTAGGGGGAAGCCATGTCTGCCGATGCTTTGCGGAGGTTGGACCGGTTCACCAAGCTATTTTCTACTACATTTATTGGTGCACCATAAGAGGATTCCTAGGATTTCTTGGACAGTTTCTATGAGGTTCTTCGGAACATGGGCATTGTGGAGTCCAATGGAGTTGATTTTGCTACATTCCGTCTTTCTGGTACCGCCAAGACTTGGTGGAGGGATTTCTGTTTGACCAGACCAGCTGGGTCTTCGCTCTTGATCGGGGCTCAGTTCTACGAGTTATTCTTGGAGAAGTTTCTACCAGTTACTCTGAGAGAGATTCTTCAGAGGCAGTTTGAGCGCCTCTAGCCGGGATCTATGACTGTTACACAGTATAAGACCAGGTTCATTACTTTGGCCCGGCATACTATTATGATACTCCCCACTGATCATGAGAGAGTGAGAAGGTTTATTGAGGGTCTAGCTCAGCCTATTAAACTCCAGATGGACAAAGGGACAGGTACTGATATTTCATTCCAGGAGGCGGCCAATGTGGCCAGGCGTATTGAGATGGTCTTATTGCAGGGCAGTGGTCAGGGGTCTGACAAGAGACCTCGCCATTCCGGTCAATTCAGTGGTGCCTCATCTGGAGGCAGAGATTCCTTTGGTAGAGGTCATCCTCCTAGGCCATTCCAGTTAGCGCTTCAGGTATTCCACAGTGCACCATCAGCTCCTATCAGTGCACCACCGCTTCAGAGCTTCCAGTGTGGTTATTCTGGTCGACAGGGACAGTTTCAGGGCCAGCAGCCTCAGAAGCAGAGGGATTGTTACTCTTGTGGTGATCCAGGTCACATTGCTAGGTATTTCCCACGAGCTTCTAGTAGTTCTCAGCATCCGGGTTCCCGTGCTATGATTTCCGTACCAGGTGCACCCCCACCCCCTCAGCCAGCTAAGGGTGGAGGTCGAGGTGCCAGAGGTGGAGGTCAGACTCATATAAGTGGAGGACAGGCCATGAAGGTAAGAGGTCAGCCCGTAGTAGGTCGACCCAGAGATGTTCAGATTGGAGGGGATCCGCCCCGGTGCTATGCTTTTCCTACCAGGACTGAGGCTGAGGACTCCGATGCCGTTATTACAGGTATGGTTTCCGTTTGCAGCAGAGATGCTTCGGTTTTATTTGACCTGGGTTCTATATTCTCCTATGTGTCTTCATATTTTGCCCCTTATCTGAGCATACCCCGTGATTCCTTGAGTACTTCTGTATATGTGTCTACCCCGGTGGGTGATTCTATTGTAGTAGATCGAGTCTACTGTTCATGCTTAGTGGTTATTGGTGGTCTGGATACTCATGTAGATCTTTTGCTTCTTGATATGGTTGACTTCAATGTTATTTTGGGGATGGATTGGTTATCTCCCTACCATGCTATTCTGGACTGTCATGCCAAGACAGTGACCTTGGCCTTGCCAGGAGTACCTCATTTGGAGTGGAGAGGGACTCCTAGTCATTCTTCCGGTAGAGTTATTTCATATATGAAGGCTATGGTCGAGAAGGGTTGCTTGGCCTATTTGGCCAATGTTCGCGATTCTAGTGCTGAGGTTCCTTCTATGGAGTCTGTGCCCGTGGTTCGTGAGTTTCCAGAGGTATTCCCTGCTGACCTGCTGGGTATGCCACCCGACAGGGATATTGAATTTTGCATTGAGTTGGATCCGGGCACTCAACCCATTTCTACCCCGCCGTATCGTATGACCCTACCAGAGTTGAAGGATCAGTTGCAGGATTTGTTGGATAAAGGCTTTATTAGGCCTAGTGTTTCTCCGTGGGGTGCCCCAGTGTTGTTTTTCAAGAAGAAGGATGGATCGATGAGGATGTGTATTGACTACCAGCAGTTGAAAAAGGTTACTATTAAGAATAAGTATCCTTTGCTGAGGATTGATGATTTATTCGACCAACTTTAGGGTGCTTCAGTGTTTTCCAAGATTGACTTGAGATCTGGTTACCATCAGCTGAGGATTAGGGCGTCTGATGTCCCTAAGACAGCCTTTCGTACTCGGTATGGGCATTATGAGTTCTTGGTGATGTCATTTGGGTTGACAAATGCCCCCGCTACTTTTATGGAGTTGATGAACCGGGTGTTCAGGCCCTATTTGGACTCATTTGTGATTGTTTTCATTGATGATATTTTGATTTACTCCCGTAGCTGTGAGGAGCATGAGCAGCACCTTTGAGTCGTCCTCCAGACTCTGAAGGATAGTCAGTTATATTCCAAGTGTGAGTTTTGGTTGGGTTCGGTTGCATTTCTAGGCCATGTGGTATCATCATAGGGTATTCGGGTGGATCCCAAGAAGATTTCAGCAGTCATAGATTGGCCTAGGCCAACTTTAGCTACAGAGATTCGGAGTTTCTTGGGCTTAGCAGGTTATTATCGCTGGTTTGTGGAGGGAGTTTCATCCATTGCAGCCCCGATGACCAGATTGACTCAGAAGGGTGCCCAATTCAGGTGGTCGGATGAGTGTGAGGCGATCTTTCAGAAGCTTAAGACAACCTTGACCACGACATCGATGTTAGTTTTGCCCACAGGTTTAGGGCCATATACCGTGTATTGTGATGCTTCACGGGTGGGACTTGGTGCAGTGTTGATGCAGGATTTCAAGGTTATAGCCTATGCTTCTCGTCAGTTGAAGGTTCATGAAAAGATATATCCAGTTCATGATTTAGAGTTAGCAACTATTGTTCATGCGTTCAAGATTTGGAGGCATTATCTGTATGGGATGCCATGTGAGGTGTTCACGGATCATAAGAGTTTTCAGTATTTGTTCAAGCAGAAAGAGTTGAATATGAGACAGAGAAGATGGTTAGACCTATTGAAGGATTATGACATTACCATATTATATCATCCGGGGAAGGCCAATGTGGTGGCCGATGCTTTGAGCCGGAAGTAAACCAGTATGGGTAGTCTTTCTTATTTATCAGTCGGAGAGCGACCGCTTGCTTTAGATGTTCGGGCTTTAGCCAATCGGTTCATGAGATTGGAGGTTTCTGAGACGGGTAGTGTTTTGGCCCATACCGTGACCCGTTCTTCATTGTATGATCGTATTCGGGCCAGACAGTATGATGATCGTCATTTGTGTGTTCTTAGAGATACGGTGTGGCACGGAGGTGCCAAGCAGATCACAGTTGATTACGAGGGAGTTTTGAGGATGCAAGGTCGTATTTGTGGACCCGATGTTGATGGCATTCGTGAGTTGATATTGCAGGAGGCCTATAGTTCCCGGTATTCCATTCATCCGGGCGCTGCAAAGATGTTCTAGGATTTGCGGCAACATTATTGGTGGCGGAGGATGAAGAAGGATATTGTAGCATATGTAGCTAGGTGCTTGAACTTTCAGCAGGTGAAGTAAGAGCACCAGAGACCCGGTGGTTTGATGTAGCAGATTGAGCTTCCCGAGTGGAAGTGGGAGTGTATCACCATGGATTTCGTAGTTGGACTCCCACAGACTCAGAAGATGGTTGATGCAGTGTGGGTTATTGTGGATAGGCTGACCAAGTCAGCACACTTCATTCCAGTATCAGTTTCGTGTTCTTCAGAGAAGTTGGCAAAAACCTACATCAGGGAGATTGTTCGCCTGCATGGTGTGCCTGTGTCTATTATTTCTGATCGAGGTACTCAGTTTACCTCCCATTTTTGGAGAGTACTTCAGCGTGATCTAGGCACACGGGTTGAATTGAGCACAACATTTCATCCTCAGAAGGGCGGACAGTCCGAGAATACTATTCAAATTTTACAGGATATGTTGCGAGCATGTGTCATTGATTTTAGAGGTTCATGGGACCAGTTCTTGCCTTTAGCTAAGTTTTCCTACAACAACAGCTATCAGTCGAGCATTTAGATGGCTCCATATGAGGCGTTGTATGGTATGGGGTTTCGGTCGCCAGTTGGGTGGTTCGAGCTGGGAGAGGCTAGATTGTTGGGTTCAGAGTTAGTCCAGGATGCCTTGGATAAAGTGAATATTATTAAGGATAGACTTCGTATAGCTCAGTCCAGGAAGAAAAGTTATGCAGATCGCAGAGTTCGTGATTTGGCATTATGATTGGAGAGCGGGTATTTCTTCAGGTGTCGCCCATGAAGGGCGTGATGAGGTTCGGAAAGAATGGCAAGTTGAGCCTTAGGTTCATTGGTTCATTTGAGATCCTGGACAAGGTGGGAGAGGTGGCCTACAAACTTGCTTTTCCACCTAGTCTATCAGCCGTACACCCGGTGTTTCATGTATCTATGCTTCAGAGGTATACTGTCGATCCCTCTCATGTACTTGATTTCAGCGGTGTCCAGTCGGACAAGGATTTGACTTATGAGGAGGAGCCGGTAGCCATATTAGCTCGGTAGGTTCGTCAGTTGAGATCGAAGAGTTATCCTTCAGTTCGTGTTCAGTGGAGAGGTCAGCCTATTGAGTCAGCTACCTGGGAGTCCGAGTTCGATATGCGGAGCCGATATCCCCATCTTTTCCCCGATTCAGGTATCTTTCTATGTCTGTTCGGGGACGAACGTTTGTTTTAGAGGTGGAGATTGTGATGACCCAAAAGGTCATCCCGTGTAATTTATCTAAATATGTCTTTTGACGCCATGAAAACCTCCTTATATATCACCTCGATTTGTGTGCGCATCCCGGGCATGTAGCCGGGAAGCCGTTATGTGAAAAATTGATAAAAATGATATTTTTTGTGTTAAAATTGGAAAAAAGTTGACTTTAGTCAATATTTTTGGTAAACGGACCCGGGCCTGTGATTTGACGGTCCCGGAGGGTCCTTAGGAAAATATGGGACTTGGGTGTATGCCCGAAATCCAATTCCGAGGTGCCAAGTCCGAGAAATGAATTTTTGAAGAAAAATTGTTTTATAAAAGATATAAAGATTTTTGAAAAAAAAATTTGATATGAAACTTGTGTTATCGAGCCCGTATTATGGTTCCGGAGCTCGGAAAAGGTTGAATATGTCTTATATGTGTTATCTGTGAAATTTGGTGAGAAACGGCCTTGGTTTGACGTGATTCAGATCGAAAATGGAAAAATTAGAAGTTCTTGAAGTTTAAAGGAATATCATTGATTTATAGGCTTAATCCAATGTTTATGATGTTATTTAGGAGTTTTGATTACTTTAATAAGTCCATAGGATGTTTATGAGGTCGTGTGTGTATTTGGTTTTGAGCCCCGAGGGCTTGGGTGAGTTTCGGGTAGGCGTCGGAGTGCATAAAGCCTTAGAAAATCTGGTATAATTGCTTTCATCTGGTGTCCAGGGATTTACCCTATGCGAACGCACTCAAAGGGGTGCGAACGCACAGGGTTATAGAGGTCAGGGGGTCAGAGTCAAATTTGTTCTGTGCGAACGCACGAGATCCCATGAGAACGCACAGGGTAATATTGGTAGGGGGTTGGGTAGTACTGTGTGAACGCACCCAACTAGGTGCGAACGCATAAGGTTAGAAGGAGCTGGGGGTTGGGCAGCAAAAAACACTGTGCGAACGCACAAGTGTGTATGCGATCGCGGGGGGTAGTCTAGGTTGACCTGTGCGAACGCATTCCTCGTGCTGCGATCGCACTGCTTTAAATTGCCCAGCTATTTTTAAAGACCAAAAACAGAACCCATTACGGGATAAACCCATTTCATAAGTTCTTCTTCTCCACACCTCCTTGGGCGATTTGAAGGGAAACTTCACCATAGCTTCATAGGTAAGTGATCTTAACTTCATTTTCTTCCATTTTCATCAACATTTATTATATTCTAGGCCTAAAATCATGGAATTAAAGGTAGAATTGGGTTTTTGGGTAGAGTTGGGCTTTTTGGATTTTTGGGAATTTGATCTCATTTTGGTGTCGGATTTAAAAATAAATTGCATATTCGGGCTCTTGGGGGAATGGGTGATCGTGTTTTGATCCGAACCTCGTGTTTCGACTAAGCGGGCCCGGGTTCGAATTTTGGAATTTTTGGAAGAATGTTGGGAAATCTATATTTAAGCATTGGAATTGAATTGTGTAGTATTTATTGATATTATTGAGTCTATTATTTATAGATACGATTGTCTTGTAGTGGGGATCAAAAGGAAAAGCGGTGCTAGAGCCTTGATTGTATTCTTGGAGTCGAGATAAGTGTTTGGCCTAATCTTATCTTGAGGGAATAGGTTTTGAGTCATATGTGCTACGTGTTATTATCATGTTCAATGTATAGGTGAGGTGACGAGTACCTATACCTTGTTGTCAAGCATGCCCGTGAGTCACAACATATAGTATATGTGTTTTTCTACGATATCCACTAATTTATAAAGTAAATTTCATTTTGGAGATTATTCAGTCGTTGGAAATACTTGGTTGTGAACACTATTGATTAGTTGTTTGGCTGAGGATTATTTGGTTATGTTGTACGTTCATTGAGATTGGTTATAGCTGTGTCCCTTGCCGGGACAGTGATATTTCTGTTATTGTTCTCTTGCCGAGATGTTGTAAAATTATGGTCTGTATTGTGGTTCTTCCTTGCGAAATTGTGTTCTGGTTATTGTTTGGGTGAGGAAGAGTGTAAAGCACGAAGGGTGATGCCGTGCCATGATTTTATATTTAAAAACACGAAGGGTGATGCTGTGCCATAATATGAGAGATAATGCACGAAGGATAATGACGTGCCATGACATTATGAGGTAAAAGAACGATGGGTGATGCCGTCCACTTGTTTTGTTGAGAATGAGAGTAAAGCACGAAGGGTGTTGCCGTGCACTTGTTTTGGTATGAACGAGAGCAAAACACGAAGGGTGTGCCGTGCACTTGTTAGTTCCCTGTTGTTATTTTGATACTAGTCGGTTGTCATGTTCTGTTACTCAATAAGTGTTCTCCCCTTTTGTACCCTAGCATGTTCTCCCCGTATTTGTACTTAACTGTTTACTTCCTGCCGTTATTTCCATTATATATTATTGAATTGCGGTGTTTATTATTTGTCGTGTCCTAGCCTCGTCACTACTTCACCGAGGTTAGGCTCGGCACTTACTCATTACATGGGGTAGGTTGTACTGATGCTACACCTGCACTTCTTTATGTTGTGCAGATTACGGTACCGGACCCGGACCCGGACCCGGTGGACAGCGATCGAGGGAGTATCCTTCAGTCCACGGCGACACTGAGGTAGTCCTGCTGGCTTCCGCAGTCCTTGGCATCACCTCCTATCCTTTTTCTCATTTTCTGTCTTATCCTGTAATTCCAAGATAGTTGTATTCACTTATTTCAGACCATTGTATTTAGAAAAAATCTTAGACTGTTCGTGAGATTGTGATACCCGTTTCTGGGGTGTAATTGAGAAATTTCTTATGAGATTTATCGTTAAAGTTCTTGAATTTAGTAGTCTTTCACATTCTTTAATCACACGTGTTCTAGTTATTATTGTTATTTCAATTGTAAACATGTAAACTTAACCAAACATTGGCTTGTCTAGCGGGTTCAACATTAGACGCCATCAAGGCATGAAGGTGGGATTTCGGGTCGTGACAAAGGTTTCTGTCATATGTAGGGAGAATACAACTCATGAAAAGTGTTCTTTTTTCTATTCAAGTATTCTGATCCCAAGATTTTCTGATGCCAAAGAAGCCGATCCAACTTATTGGAAGTGTGATTCGAAGATTCCTATGGACTGGAGGGGTGGAGGTATCAAAAAAAGAACTACTGGCCTGGGACAAACTATGCCAATCTAAAGCAGTAGGTGGTTTAAACTTACTTGATGTAGAGACATGGAATAAGCCAGTTGTTTGCAAACTCCTATGCAACTAATGCAAGAAAAAAGGATAAGATGTGGGTGCAATAGATTCATATTTACTATAAGAATCATAACTCATTGTGAAATGTTGAACCAAAGAAAGCCTCTTGAATTGTGCAACAAATACTGAAAGCTAAGAACTACTTAGAGGATGCTGGATATGCAGAAGAAGATATAGTGAGAATGGAAAAGTTCTCCATCAAGGCCATGTATATGCAACTTAGAGGAGATTTTGCTAAAGTGTCATGGAGGAAACTGGTATGCAATAATGCTGGGTTGCCTAAGTGAATTTTCACACTATATCTGGCTGCTTATAGACGATTATTAACTAAGGAAAGATTGAGAGGATGTGGCTATTTGGAAGATACAATTTGTTCACTCTGCAATACAGAAGAAGAATCCATTGATCATATCTTCTTCAGCTGTTCTTATTCATCATGAATATGGACAACAATGTTACAGTGGCAAGGGATTCATAGATAGGTGATGCCATGGACAAATGAGATAGCATGGACTGAGAGACACTACAAGGGAAGGAGCACAAAAGCTGAAATATACAAGCTAACACTTGCAGAGTGCTTGTACTACATCTGGCAAGAAAGGAATGGCAGAATCTTTCAAGAAAAACAATGATCCGCAACAATACTTAGAAGACTAATAACACAAGATGCGCATGGTCAAGGATCTTCTACGTTCAGACTGCAGAGAGTATTGATGGATCTTAACTACTATCCTACTTTTCAATTAGATAGTTAAATAGTAGTATAGCAGTTAGTAATGAGGAAGGTTAGTTGAATAACTAAATGTAATGACGCGACCGGTCATTTTGAGCTCTAGAGCGTCGTTCAGCGGTTTGAGGCCCTGAGTAGCTTCACTTCAGGTATTATGACTTGCATGCATGATCAAAATTGAATTTTGGAAAGTTCAGAGTTGATTTAGAAAGAAAATTCTCATTTCAGGAGCTTTAAGTTGGAAAAATTCACTAAAGTGTGATTTTTGAGCAAACGATCTCGGAATCTGGATTTGAAGGTTCCAACAGATTCGTATGATGATTTTGGACTTGGGCATATGTCCGGATCAGGTTTTGGATGACTCGGGAGCATTTCGACGCCGATTAAGGAAGTTGAAATTTTGGAAGAATTTCATAAATTTGGGTTGAGGTGCATTTCAATGTTGTCGATGTTCCTTTGGGATTACGAGTCTAGGAATAGCTCTGTATGGTGATTTTGGTATTGGGATCATGCTCGGAAGTGGAATTGGAGGTCCGTAGGTCATTTGGCGAAAGTTATAAAATAGAAGATTCTTAGAAAGTTTGACCGAGAGTTTGACTTTTTGATATCGGGATCAGATTCAAATTTCAAAAGTTGGAGTAGGTCCATAAGTTGAATGTGAACTGTGTACAAAATTTGAGGTCAATCGGACGTGATTTGATAGGTTTCGGCATCGAATGTAGAAGTTTCAATTTCTAAAGTTCATTAAGCTTGAATTGAGGTGCGATTCATGATTTCGACGTTGTTTGATGTGATTTGAGGCCTTGAGCGAGTTTGTATCATGTTTTGGGACATGTTGGTATAATTGGTTAAGGTCCCAAGGGCCTCGGGTGGATTTCAGAAGGCTAACAGAATGGATTTAGGACAAAGAAAGCTGCTGAAATTTTCTATTGCAGAAGCTGTTCGCCAGAAAATTTCTGATGCGTGGAATCGATTTTGGAAGCTCATATATTGCAATATATAAGGAATCTGAAACCTTGCAACACATGAAAGTTGTATCCCTTGTATTCTCGTTTCCATAAAGATAAACCATTCATCATTTGGATATTTGTACAGAAAGTTATGATCGATTGAATGAAGGCTGGTAAAGCTATTTTTGCAATTTCCCCAGAAATTTCTGATGCGAGGAGCCTACTTTGGAAGCTTAAATCTCGAAATATATAAGGAATCTGAAAATTTACAAAACATAAAATTTGTAGATCTTTGATTCTAGTTTCTCGAAAATTAAACCATTCATCATTTAGACATTTGTATAGAATGTTATGGTCCATTGACTGAAGGCTGGTAGTAGTTTACTTTTCCCCGAAAATCAGGCAAAATCGCATTTCATACATGCGACTTGCCTAGGCAGAATGCCTAAAAACGGGAGTCAGCCATTTTTTACTCATTTTTGAGTTTTGAGTCTCGGATTTGAGCTATTATTGGCGCTTTTGGAAGAGTGTTTTCACCTAGCACTTTGAGGTAAGTAATTTCTACACAACATGAGTTTAATACATAGATTATGGATATATTAACATGTAAAATTTGGTGAAATCAAGGGTTTAGATGAAACCCTAGATTTTGTATAAAAATGAGATTTGACCACGAAAATGGTTATGAAATTTGGTAAAAATCATATATTTGACTTCATAAGGTTATGGGTAACAACTTTCTTCGAAAATTTTCGGAATCAGGACATGTGGGCCCGGGGGTGAATTTTAGGAATCTTACATTTAGGGTTGGATAATCACCTTAATAGTTGGAATATGAATATTTGAACATGTATTGATTAGTTTATACACTATTTCATTAGTTTTGGATTGTTCCGAACCGAATTGAGGGTTTGAGCATAATCTTGGACCGGAAAGTGGGCTTCGGAGCGAGGTAAGTCTCCTTTCTATCCTTGTATGAGGGAATTGTCCCCATAGGTGAAATAATTAATTATGTAATACTCTTTGTGGGGTGCTACGTATGCACGAAGTGACGAGAGTCCATTCGTAGCTACTACAATGCTTAAGTCCGGGTAGTCTAGGATCCAAAAGCATGCTTACTTGCCGTACTTGTAACTTTATTGTCAATTTAAAATGTTGAAATAATATCGAACTTTGCAAATGAATTTCAAAAATTAAACATTATTTTTCTTAACCGTTAAAGGAGAAATTTGTAAATTTTCCGCGTAACTGTTTTTATGATGAAGTCCCGATTGACTGTTTTGAATGTGTGTATCTATGAGTACCTGCATTGCATGTATGATTCGCGAGCGGGGTAACTCTTTATTTATATGCAACCGCTTCACAATTATATTTCGCGAGTGGGGTGATCCTTTCCACTACTCTCATGGGAGCGGGCCGTTCACCTCGGCATGTTAATAGATGCATTTATAGTTCGCGTCGTTCGACCCTTCGGTAGTGCACATTTTTATTATTTTGTCGGATCGGTCCGTACGTCCTCGACATGATTTGCGCATGCCTATATTGCTGCCTTGATAATTTATGAGTAATGATATTTCTTCCTTGGCCTAAGATGAATTGTTAAATGATGAAATATGAACTTTTGGAAAATCTCTTATTATTAAAGGAATTGTTCTACCTGCTTCCTGTTTATCAAGTTTGAAATTACCTTATAAAATTCATACTTGTGCACATTTTGGTACTTCAATAGTTGGACCACCAGTAAGCGTCGAAGTCGACCTCTCTTCACTACCTCTTCGAGGTTAGGCGGGATACTTACTGGGTACATGTTATTTTTATACTCATACTACACTTGCTGTGCATTTTGTTGCACATGAACATGTATGTCTAGTGGCCTAGTTTGGTGCAGGGGCATGGTTGATACAGAGACTTAGGTGAGCTGCACCTCTCGAGATGACCGCAACAAGTAGAGTCTCTTTCAGAGTATTGTATTGTATTGTATTGTATTGTATTGTATTGTATTGTATTTTCTCTACTGTCCAATTGTATTCCAAGACAGTTATTGTATTACATTTTATTTTCTAGTAATTGCTCATGCACTTGTGACACCGGCTTCTGGGATGTATATGGGATTAGTTAGTATTGAAAAGTGATTAAAGACATTATTATTTACTCGTTGAAGTTCATTATTTATTTCTAAATGTAAGAAAACAAAATGATTTCAAAAATATTAAAATGAGAATTTATTTAACTATTTAGTGTTGGCTTTCCTGACAGTGGTGTCAGGCGTCATCACGACCTTTAATGAATTTTGGGTTGTGAAAACATGGTATCAGAGCACTAAGTTCCCTTAGGTCTCACGAGTCATGAGCAAGTCTAGTAGAGTCTTGCGGATCGGTACAGAGACGTCTGTACTTATCTTCGAGAGGCTATAGGGCTGTTAAGAGCACTTCCCTTCTTGATTCTCCATCGTACAATTTGATTCCTTTGAGGCTTACGCCATCGCTTCTTTCCTATTCAATCTTGTGAGACGCGAAGCGTTTGATATAAATTGAGAATTGAAGAACTATAATGATACTACAGATGTGGTGCATCATATTTCTCCATGCATAGTTGGTTGGGGCTATTGTCGTTGCTTTGCGGAAGGATATTATGTTGTTTCAGCTCAATAGTTGTATTTCTGAGAGCTTTGAGGCTATGCTCAGGTTGTTATGATGCTCATGAATGGTTATCACGCAGTATCGACGTGGTGGTAGGATTCTTGCCCATGTGTTGGGACACTGAATGACTTGATAGTAGTTCTAATCAGAGCATGATTCAGAGGTTCGGTATTATATTTTAGGCAGAGGAAAGGCAATCAGACTATAAATGTTTAGGCTTGGATCGATAGAGTAACGAGACTTGGTGTTTCCAAGTGTGGTGGAATTTCGTATATTATGAGATATAGTCTCCCTTTATTGAATGTGTTAAGTTCGCCGGTGTTATGATCTTCTTCATATTTGCCTTCGTGGCACGGTATTGTGAAATGGTATCCGGGAAGCGGCTGTTAGAGATCGTGGTGTGCGGTGGTTCATGATCTGATCCGTGTTTCTAATGTCGACGACTAGAGAAAGATGACCTTCAGAAAGGTTTGAACCTAGCAGTGAGTTAGTGGTTCAAGTACTACAGAGATATACATTGATCTAAGGCAACAGCTGGGCAACAAAGGATAAGGAAAGACATATGGGAAGTCTCGAGCGATGGTTAAATTTCTAGCAGGCCAGGTGTGAGAAGAGAAAGTCGAGTAGTTGCTTAAAGGGGTAAGCATGGCCAAGGTGGGAGAGTGGCGGAGTAGCATGTGAGATCAATGGCAGGTTGACTACACCCATGGAGGAAAGTTTAGAGTGATTTGGAAATTTTAGTGGACGATGATTGGGCCCACGGGCCTAATTTGAAATATTGGCTGCTATATGGCGGAGAGATTGGATGCAACATGAAGGAGTTGCTTGGAATGAAGAAGGATGCAATATAGCTTGGAACTGGAAGTTATTGTCGCACATTTAGCCGATGTCAATAAGGAGTGAACAGACTGGTTCAGTTGGCGAATGAGAAGGGGCTCAGGACGGGTTATTGATGTCGTAGAGATCGTGCAGTGCATCATTGTTGGAAGATGTCAGTTGGTAATTTTCGTAGGTTGGTTATCTCCTGTGAGGAGGTCAGTGGTTGTGTGGTTGGCGAAGTTTCTGCGAGGGATTTTACTGACTATTCAGTAAGAGGTCGAATATGAGAATGTGGTTAATGACTCAGAGTGTTTGTGAAATGCTAACAGAAGGATTTCAAGGAATTTCGCGAGTTGGTTAAGCAGGATCATGTCAACAATGAAGGAAGATTCTTGGTGAGTTCCAGAGTTGTGTAATAGCGGCTTCAGGCTAAGTGGGAGAGTCCCACTGCCTACGATTGATTGCATAGTTATCTACTGGTGAAATTCTGGTTGTCGGCATAATGGTAGGTTAATGTGGCCAAGGGAAGAGGGAATAAGTTGTAATTTAAGCAAAGGAACTTTTAGGGGGTGCTATAATTGGCCTTATTGACTTGTGTTCAGGCTTTGGGAAGATTCAGGGATTATGCTTCGTACAAAGATGATTTGCAAGAGAAGTTGGTCAGTCAGGTGATTTATTAAGATGGGTGCTCAGGTGTCAGCGGAGCCTTGGAGTTGATTATATTCGGGACCAAGCCAGAGTGGGTGACTCTCAACTATGGTCCTAATGAATTCAAAGGTTAAGAATGCGGTGTTTAAGGGTTTCAAGCCCGCAATATGGCTAATGATCGGGCTCTTCCAGCAGATTGTGATAGGAGGCCCGGAATGTTCCATGATGTTTTCGGCTTGCAGTGTAGTATTGGAGGAATGAGAGAAATAAACTCCGAATTTGTAGAAGGATTATCAGGACGGGTATACCAGTCAAAGATTCGAATGTGCATGCAAGGAGGGCATGAAACGGTTCATGGGTTTGGAGACAAAGTAGTCTCGTGAAATGGGTTCACTCAGGATGAGTGTGAATTGAGTTGTTATGTGTTGATTGGAGTCATTATTACTCCTAAGGCAGGTTAAAAGTAAATTAGAAAAAGGTAGATGGTTAGCCATGGTGGAATTGGCATATTGGTGGCAGTGATCAACTCCTTCAGCGTGATTAGTTATGCATGTGATTGGTGACGGTGCGTGCGAGTGACCGATGGCTACCGTAATTGATTTTATTTGGAAGAATTCAAGTATAATGGCCTGTTATGTGTAGGGGATCTCGGAAGGATTATGGTGGTAGAGATTATTACTTGAGGATTTGCATGTTTTGTGATTATGAGAATTCACTCGTGTGTTGTTATGGTTCTCTTGAATTGAATTAAGTAAAAGGATTATATATGATGAAGTGTTCACCCTAATAGTGGTTCAGGAGTTATGATGAAATTCTTGTATGATCTCATATTGGCATGTTAGGTGCAGTAAGCAGTATGGATTTGGAAGTAAGGATCAAGGTTGCGGTTCAGTGTGGGCAAGGATATCACGAGCTCGGATGAGTAGGAAAGGGATTTGAATGCTTAGGGTAAGCTAGTATTGTCCTCAACATCGCCTGGGATCGGTGTTTCGTGAAAGAGGTTTTGCATCCAGGTGAAGGATTCTTGATTTTCTTTGTAACTTTAGTGCGGCTGGTGGTATGGATGTGAAGACTTGTTATCTTGTGCAGAAGGTCGTGGGAGCGTAACCCACGGGAAGCTTGTATAAAGGTGACACATAGTCACTTAATTAAAGATTTAAGACCAAGAATGGAGATTGTGGTAATACCAGTAGTGTGAGGGTTTAGGCCTGGAAGGCGCTCAGTTCATTTGGTTGCGGATTGTGGAAGTTTGTTTCGGATATGACGGTTGTTCTTGTGTGTCTGGATTAGTGTGGACCCTTGAAAGGTTATTAGCTCTATGTGGTACGATAAGAATCCGCTTAAGGTCTGTGGATAGATTTAAATATGAGTATGGGCTTTATGTGAACCAGATGTGTTCATTTCAATCTAGCACTCCTCAGGGAGGATTACTAGAATGTTGGATGTTATTTTGGCAGCTATTTCATGTAATACTATATTGTGCCATGTGAGTTGTGAACGACTTGATAATTTTCTTATGCTTTGAGATTCCGCGTAGTGATGGTGTATGTGAGCAGGATGGCTCCTGAGATTCAGATCATATATTGCACCTCAGTTGTGCTTGAGTTTTGTAGCTTATGCCGCTATATGTCCCCCATAGGGTTGGTATTGTGCCCTTAACGTTTCTTGTGACCGATATTCGCTACTTTGTAATTATAAGCATTTTAGCTCGGTGAGTACTTTCTAATAGTTTGTTATGTGTAGATCGGGTGGCACGCCGCCACAGGTATCATGGTTGGATCGGGTTGCGCGCCGCAATGGTGTGATGTTGAGTATGGTTTTATATATCCTGTTTTTGTGAGTCATGTTTCCCATTTCTGAGGAAAGTTCATATTAGTGCGTGAGTTGAGTGGTCCTTTCCAGAGTTCATTTTCCTTATTTATCACGTTCGAGTTGGGTCTTATTAGCACATTGTCGCATCATATGAGATTTTGGCAGAGTCTGGGGTGGCTTATTGCTTGGGCAGCTTATACTGGGTGAGAAGAGATTAATGGATCTAGGATCAGTGCAAGTAGATCATTTAAAGTTTATCAAAGATCAAATTCCATTAATTGATTCAACATGAGGTGATGGCTCTTGGCAGGAGTATAGACTTAATGATTTGTTGTCTCGACAGTTGGTTATGGAATTCTACACGTCTCTTCCGTCGTGGCCGTATTGCCAGAGTTGAAACAAGACTTATATATGTCATGAGGTGCATTGTGAGCATCAGATTCATGAAACTCCGAGTGTTGTTATCAAAGGATATTATTATGGTCATGAAAGTTATGTAGTGCATAGTGTGGATTCAGCAAAGGTATACAATCATGTATTTGTACATCTCATAGAGATTGATACGATGTTTGTATGTTAGGAACAAACCTGGTAGAGAATTTTAGATGTTGGAATTTGGCTCCAAGGCTAACTTAACTAAATAAAAGGGAGAATCTTCAGATTTATTCGAGCTAATATGCTCAACTGAGTTGTGGTAGCACGGGTAGGTGCACGAGGTGTTAAAAAGTGATTTGAGACAACTCCATCGTAGTTATTGGCACGTTCGAGGACGAACGTATGTTTAAGTGGGAGAAAATGTAATGACCCGACCGGTCATTTTGAGCTCTAGCGGGTCGTTCAGCAGTTTGAGGCCCTGAGTAGCTTCACTTCAGGTATTATGACTTGCATGCGTGGTCGAAATTGAATTTCGGAAAGTTCAGAGCTGATTTAGAAAGAAAATCCTCATTTCGGGAGCTTTAAGTTGGAAGAATTGACTAAAGTGTGATTTTTGAGCAAACAATCTCGGAATGTGGATTTGAAGGTTCCAACAAATTGGTATGATGATTTTGGGCTTGGGCGTATGTCCGGATCGGGTTTTGGATGACTCGGGAGCGTTTCGACGCCTATTAAGGAAGTTGACATTTTGAAGGAATTTCATAAATTTGGGTTGAGGTGTATTTCAATGTTATCGATGTCTGTTTGGGATTCCGAGTCTGGGAATAGCTCTGTATGGTGATTTTGGTATTGGGAACGTATTCGGAAGTGGAATTGGAGGTCCGTAGGTCATTTCGGGGTCATTTAGTGAAAGTTATAAAATAGAAGATTCTTAGAAAGTTTGACCGAGAGTTTGACTTTTTGATATCGGGGTCGGGTTCCAATTCCGAAAGTTGGAGTAGGTCTGTAATGTCGAATGTGAATTGTGTGCAAAATTTGAGGTCAATCGGACGTAATTTAATAGGTTTCGGCATTGAATGTAGAAGTTTCAATTTCTAAAGTTCATTAAGCTTGAATTGGGTGCGATTCATGATTTCGACGTTGTTTGATGTGATTTGAGGCCTCGAGCGAGTTCGTATCATGTTTTGGGACATTTTGGTATGATTGGTTAAGGTCCCGAGGGCCTCGGGTGGATTTCGGAAGGTTAATGGAATGGATTTCGGACAAAGAAAGATGCTGAAACTTTCTGTTGCAGAAGTTGTTCGCCAGAAAGTCTCTGATGCGTGGAGTCAATTTTAGAAGCTCATATCTTGCAATCTATAATGAATATGAACTTCACAAAACATTAAAGTTGTAGCCCTTTCATTCTAGTTTCCATAATGATAAACCATTCTTCATTTGAATATTTGTACAGAAAGTTATGATCGATTGAATGAAGACTGGTAAAGCTATTTTTGCAATTTCTCCAGAAATTTCTGATGCGAGGAGCCTACTTTGGAAGCTTATATCTCGAAATATATAAGGAATCTGAAAATTTACAAAACATAAAAGTTGTATATATCTTATTCTAGTTTCTCTAAAATTAAACCATTCATCATTTAGACATTTGTACAGAATGTTATGGTCCATTGACTGAAGGCTGGTAGTAGTTCACTTTTCCCCGAAAATCAGGCAAAATCGCATTTCATACATGCGACTTGCCTAGGCAGAATGCCTAAAAATGCGAGTCAGCCTTTTTTTACTCATTTTTGAGTTTTGAGTGATTATTGGCGCTTTTGGAAGAGAGTTTTCACCTAGCACTTTGAGGTAAGTAATTTCTACACAACATGAGTTTAATACATAGATTATGGATAGATTAACATGTAAAATTTGGTGAAATCAAGGGTTTAGATGAAAACCTAGATTTTGTATAAAAAACAGATTTGACCACAAAAATGGTTATGAAATTTGATAAAAATCATATATTTGACTTCATAAGGTTATGGATAACAACTTTCTTCTAAAATTTCCGGAATCAGGACACGTGGGCCCGGAGGTGAATTTTAGGAATCTTACATTTAGGGTTGGGTAATCACCTTAATAGTTGGAATATGAATATTTGAACATGTATTGATTAGTTTATACACTATTTCATTAGTTTTGGATTGTTCCTCACCGAATTGAGGGTTTGAGCATAATCTTGGACCGGAAAGTGGGCTTCGGAGCGAGGTAAGTCTCCTTTCTATCCTTGTATGAGGGAATTGTCCCCATAGGTGAAATAATTAATTATGTAATACTCTTTGTGGGGGGCTACGTACGCACGAAGTGACGAGAGTCCATGCGTAGCTACTATAATGCTTAAGTCCGGGTAGTCTAGTATCCAAAAGCATACTTACTTGCCGTACTTGTAACTTTGTTGTCAATTTAAAATGTTTAAATCATATCGAACTTGGCAAATGAATTTCAAAAATTAAACATTATTTTTCTTAACCGTTAAAGGAGAAACTTGTAAATTTCCTGCGTAATTATTTTCATGATGTGTGTATCTATGAGTACCTGCGTCGCATGTATGATTCGCAAGCGGGGTAACTCTTTATTTATATGTAACCGCTTCGCAATTATATTTCGCGAGCGGGGTGATCCTTTCCACTACTCTCATGGGAGCGGGTCGTTCGCCTTGGCAGGTTAATAGATGCATCTATGGTTCACGCCGTTCGACCCTTCGGCAATGCACATTTTATTATTTTGTTGGATCGGGCCGTACGTCCTCAGCATGATTTGCGCATGCTTGTATTGCTGCCTTGCAAATTTATGTGTAATGATATTTCTTCCTTGGCCTAAGATGAATTGTTAAATGATAAAATATGAACTTTAGGAAAATCTCTTATTATTAAAGGAATTTTTTACATGTTTCCTATTTATTGAGTTTGAAATTACCTTATAAAATTCATACTTGTGCACATTTTGGTACTTCAATATTTTGACCACCATAAGCGTCGAGGTCGACCTCTCCTCACTACCTCTTCGTTGTTAGGCAGGATACTTACTGGGTACACGTTATTTTTGTACTCATACTACACTTGCTATGCATTTTGTTGCACATGCACATGTATGTCTGGTGGCCTAGTTTGGCGCAGTAACATGGTTGATACGGAAACTTAGGTGAGTTGCACCTCTCGAGACGACCGCAACCAGCAGAGTCTCCTTCAGAGTATTGTATTGTATTGTATTTTCTCTACTATCCAATTGTATTCCGGACGGTTGTTGTATTACGTTTTATTTTCTAAAAATTGCTCATGCACTTGTGATATCGGGTTCTGAGATGTATATGTGATTAGTTAGTATTGAAAAGTGATTAAAGACATTATTATTTACTCGGTGAAGTTCATTATTTATTGATAAATGTAAGGAAAATAATTGATTTCAAAAATATTAAAATGAATTTAATTAACTATTCAGTGTTGGCTTGCCTGACAGTGGTGTCCGGCGCCATCACGACCTTTAATGACTTTTGGGTCGTGACACTAAATCTGGGGCTTATGTCCAGATCAGGCTTGAGCAGAATAATGTAAATATTACTGATAAATAAAATATTTTAATTACCAAAAAAAATAATTTATCTTTCCACCAAAATTCTATTCTAACGTGCTTTATTGGTGTGATTGCCACACATTTTGGCCACATCAACCCGTTGTTGCTACATAAGCATAGTCAACGGTCAAATATTTTTATTTATATTCAGTTCATCAAGTTCAGGTGTTAGAAAAATAGAGTTTTATTTAGTTTAGTGCAATTTTCTAAATCAGAGGCTTTCGACAAATAAATATTGAGTATAATAATTTTACTTTACTTTTTATTTACTTATTTAGCAGGAGTAAATTATTTTTACTTATTTATTATCAAAAAAATATTACAAAAAGAAAGAACCAATTAAAAGTGTCCACTTGCCAAAGATTCTTCCTTATTTTCCCGTAACAAACTCACATACACCGTATTACTATTCTTTGGAATTGGCATCCAAGGCAAAAACACACAACACAAAAGAAGGGGAGCACACGAAAAGGGGTGGAGATCTGAAAAATAAACAAAAAACAGAGAGGGGACCGAAAGAAGAAAGGAGCAGCCACAGCTTCACAAAAATGGAGTTTGTGATCTCTTTTTCTTCCTCCATTAACGCATCTTCACAGTAGTAAACGAAGCAGCCCAAAACCCTCTTCTTCTTAAAAAAAAAACTCCAGTAAAATGCACCAGATTTCCTCCATCCCACCATCCAAACACCTCCATTTTCTGCTTTAGAAAATCACCACTGTTACATTAGTTTTCGGCATCGGTTGGGTTTTAGGCTTTGTCGGCGGCGAGGTTCCGGATCGAAACGGTAATTAGCTGTAACTCCGGTCATCGGTCCAAGTCATTTCCTATTTTTCAAACACCTTTGGCTTTGCTGTATTCTTCACTGAGTTATCTTCACTAGTACAAAACAAAAAAGTCCCTTTCTCACTTTTAGTTTATTTCATGGATTTATTGTGCTTTGGTGAATGTTTTAGTTTGATTCTTTGAAATCTCGGTTATCATGCCATACGCGTGATTTCAACTTGTTTATCCATTTGTAGTGTTCTTGAGTTTGTTATGTTAAGTTATTAAGAATTGGTTAGATCATCTATTTTTAGTTGTCGAAGTAGATTTTGTGTTCAAATAGAGTATATATATTTTTCGTTAGTAATTTCAGTAGTTAGGCTATTTAGAAAAGGAAAGTTTGATTTGGTAAATTTATATTGGTCTATGAGGTATTTGATCGGTGGGCTGGTTGAAAGAATACGAGCTAAGTGAATACTTTTGCACTACGAAGGTATCCGTAGAAGATAAATCTCTTTTCTCCCACGATTTCAGTTTTTATAATATCCATAACCTTACAACAATCTCAAATTAGTTTAAGAAAATAACGAATATCGTAATTGCTTTAAGCGCGATTAATAATGAATCATCATGACTATGAGTACGGTTCTCGTGGCATAACTATGATGCATAAACCCCAATTCGATTGTGCGTTTCACGTGACTCGACCATAACTTCGAATATGTCACGACCCCAAATCTAAGCAAATCGTGATGGAGCCTATCGTGGAACTAGGCCAGCTAAAACTACACTCAAATCGTAATAAACTTCCATTTTCATCATTACTAAGATGATAACCCATAACGGTTTCTTTTAAACATTTTTAAAACAGTTATAGCTATACCGAATATTAAATACAACCCCCGAGATTCTGGAGTCACTGGTCATGAGCATCTACATAAAATATACAACTAAAAACAAAAGAATAAACTCTATAATAGTAAGCAGGAAAGAGCAGGATTGCGGACGCGTGCAGCTACCTCGCAAAATCTCTGAGAAGATCTCTGAAACAGATACGCAGCTCACTCTGCCCTAACACCTGGATCTGCACACAAGGTGCAGGGAGTAATGTGAGTACGTCAACTCAGTAGTAATGAAAATAAATCAGGTCAGAGCAGTAGAAATACATAAATCAAATCATCATTTCACAATAAGCACAACATTTCTTTCCAACAATGTATACGTTAAATCATCACGCTTAAAAGTCGATTTCAGTAAAATCATTTGGAAATATACTTGTCAATAGTTTCAACATAACTTTCAAGAAGTTTAGTGTAAAAATGATAAAAGTCATAAAAAGCCCCTCGGCAAGACATATTTCATAAGTTCAAAGTGTAAGTGGTAAAATCGTAGGTAGCCCCTCGGGCAGAAACATGTATCAGAACCTGCCCCTCGGGCATGCCTCACAGTCACTCATAATCATCCCCTCGGGCATACCTCACAGTCACTCATAATCATCCCCTCAGGCATATCTCACAGTCACTCATGCCTCCCAATCACTCTTCACTCGTCACTCGGCACTTGGCACTCGACACTCGACACTCGCACTCAGTAGGTACCTGCGCTCACTGGGGGTGTTTAAAGACTCCGGAGGGGCTCCTTCGGCCCAAGCGCTAATATCAAGCCACCTCGTGGCATATCAGATCCTCACAATCATGCCCTCGGCCTCACTCAATCAGAAGCTCTCAGAAGCCCCTCGGGCGTATCAGTAAAACGGGGTACTCGACCCAAAACATCATTTTATATCTCAAAATAGTGTAAGTAAAGCTGAGTTTCGAAATCAGTTAAACATAACATAACTGAGTGTAAATCATAAATCAACACAGTGAGGAAAATAATAGTAAAAGCCCCCAAGGGGTCTAAACAAGTCGGCAGGAGGCCCCAAACATGGCTTATAGCCCAAATATAGCAATAGTTTTAGAACACAATTTAACATATGATTTAGAGTAAAATACGCAACTCAATAGTTGCCGCGGAGAGGACCAAGTCCAATCCAAAAATCAGTGCACGCCACATACTCGTCATCCAACATGTGCGCCATTCTAAAAACAGTGAGAAAATACGAAGTTCGGGCTTTCATACCCTCAGGACAAGATTTATAGCCATTACTTACCTCTATCGGGCCACTATACTACTCCGCGATACTCTTCCCCTCAAATCGGCTCCCGATCGCTCCGAATCTAAAAAACCAGATTAACTTTATCAATATACGCTAAATGAACAAGGCTCAAACGAAAACTATCAATTTTTGGCACAATTCTCGAAATTGGCCAAACCCGAGTCCCGGGCCCATGTCTCAAAATTTTATAAAATTTACATCACAAGAATCCTCATCCTCCCACGATTTTATACATACCAAGAACACCAAAATCGAACCACAATTGCCCACTCAAATCACCAAAAGAAATTTCCAAACTTTCCTCCCATTTTCCTCAAATTTTCTACTTTAATTATTCAAATTACATGTTGAAAAATCAAGACAAATTCATGAAATTGAACCAAAAATTATTGAAGAACACTTACCACAAGAATCCCACTGAAAATCCCGTCCAAAATCTCCTTTCCCTGAGCTCTCAAATGGAAAAATGAGTTATGGCCAAGAACCCCTGAATTTAGAACTGAATCTGTCTGCCCAGACTTTTACTCTGTGCGATCGAAGACAAAGGCACGCGATCGCGAAGAACAAAATGTTGCCCAACCAAACTAACCCTATGCGATCGCAAAAACACCTATGCAATTGCGTAAGTCAACTCCTCACAGCAATGCGATCGCATAGAGAAATTCCATCACCTCACTTCCACACGCGCCCACACAGTGCGATCGCAATAAGCCTCACGCGACCGCACTGTTCTGCTTCCTCCCACTACGCGATCGAGGACCATTAATTGCGATCGCATAACACAATTTCTGCTGTCTCACCAACCAACCCTATGCGATCGCAACCTCACCATTGCGATCGCATACAAGGAAACCAGACCAAGAAGATACAGCAGCAACAACAGTCCTTTTAAGGCCAAACACATTTCGTTAACCACCCGAAACACACCCGAGGCCCCCGGGACCTCAAACAAACCTACCAACACACCCCATAACATCATTCAAACGTAGTCGAGCCTTCGAAACACCAAAAACAACGCAAAAACACCAAAATCACATCAAATCCAAGCCTATGACATTACGAACCTGAAAATTTTCACACATATCCAAAATGACATTATGAACCTGCTCCAACTTCCGGAATTCCATTCCGACCCTGATAGCCTATTTTCCCCTGCCGACCGGAAATCACCAATAACTAACTTTCGCCAATTCAAGCCTAATTTTACACCGGACATCAAAACTTCATTCCGAACACATTCCTAAGTCCCAAATCACCTAACGAAGCTATCCGAACCATAAAATCTACATTCTGAGGTCATTACCAATAAGTCAAATTCCGGTTGACTTTTCCAATATTGAACCAAGTTAAGAGACTTAGTGTCTCATTTCTCTCCAAAAGTTTCTCCGAACTCGAGCCAACCAATCTAACACAACATAATGAAGCTGAACCACATATAATGAAGCAGAAACGGGGGGAAACGGGGCTATTACTCTCGGAACGAATGGCCGGGTCGTTACATCCTCCCCCACTTAAACATATATTCGTCCTCGAACGTGCCAGGAGTTGTTCTACAACACCATCAAACTGCTATGTAGCCTACCATGCACATACCCGGGGGTGATCCCACGCCACCCTATCCCATATAGGTCTAATAGCAAAACACCGTTGAAATTTCGAAATCCAATCCTGACCCATAAACCTTAGAACCAAATTACCACTTCTGAAATAATTACAAGATCAAAATTCCATAACTATAAACTGAACAAGTCTGAACATGCTGGATCAAGCCATATACGTACCCCAGATGAAATCACATAATACATCGCATGACTCAAACACCCAGAGCGATAATGCCTACTAACAATAGCTGTTCAGAACAACCCAATGCCGGTACATAATCTCTTATCAAGAAATGCCTCGCTCTAACACTTTCATATACTGCCGATGAGGAAAGAAACACGTAGAAACTAAAAGAAATTCGTCCGATCAGTCAGACATGAAGCTCCCCTTTCCCAAACAGGAATTATAGAAGATTTCTAAGCCGACTCCCGATATTTATCCTTCCAACTATGCTGTAGACAATTATGAAAATATTCATTCTAGGTCCAATGACGTCTTCTCATCCATCATGACCACTCTGATGACATGAAACATCGATATAATTCGAAGCCAAAACCTGTGCAACTCGTGCACTTAATAGAAACATCCCTATGTAATCAAATTATATAAAAGATTCACACGAGAAGACTATCCTACCATTAACAATTACCATCACAACATCATGCTAAAAGCCTGGCACACACCGTAAAAATCAAAACACACGAATCCAATACCAAAGGTCATACCCCTACATAACTCCGCTACACTGTGCGATCTCATCCAAACGCTGGTCCACTTGAAATATTTCAAGACACCTTGCCCAAAATCAATAACCATTCGAAATTCGACATCAAGTACTCAAAGTGCATTGCCATAACCATGGGGAAACCGGAAGATACCATTCCAGACGAATCAAAAGGTACATAACCAACACGTCTCAATCCCGCAACACCCAATTACTTACCTTACTCAAATCTAGCTGTAAAGCCCAATTAGAACCACACCATATGTGCATATAACAAATAATCACCACTCCCCACAACACCGAATGGTAACTCATAGATCACTCCAGAACATGAATAAACTCAATCACAATCAGATGGTACATTCCTCCAAAATAGAAATTCGGAGTCAGCAATTCCGACCCGGTGCAGAGCACACACTCCTACGGTCCTACCAATAACCCTGAATCAACTCTGATCACCCACAACAGATAGATAAATTACCGAAAATTTCATGATGACTGAATCATGGTACATACTAACATCTGACTAGATTGCTCACATCTTCACAGTTCGCTATCACAAAATACCCTGTTTATGAGAACTCTCAGTCTCGAAGTCCATGAAGCGCACGAATTAATATATCTGATCTCAACTCCACCGCTCGAATACATGACACATTCCAAATACTCAATCATTCCACGAGGGATACCCTTATAATTCTTCCGTGTTACCAAGCAACCTTGAATATCAGCAGTCGAATCCAACAAGAGAGCGTCGAAGTACCAATGAAGTATCCTTAACTCCACACATGACCTTTATGAAATGTATACCCTCATCAAGCCACCCAACAGTGCTATCATCTACCTAGTCGTCTGGAACTACTGATGCTGTCTAAGAAATTTGTTTTGACCTTCCTTCCAGAACTGAACCGTGACCTCACATATGCAAATCTAAACTCTACCCACATACCGCATACGCCATACCATCATAGGGAAATTATGGGAACTTCATGATCCCTTCCGAGCCATAAGAAAATACGTACCCAACTAGCCAAGAACTTCCATTTGGTCCCATTTAGAAGAAAAATCACTATACGTCACGCGCACCTCACGCCAGAAGAAAATATGCATCTTTAACCGTGGTGGAAACCATCAGGAACTATCCGAAATTCCATTTGTGCAACACCAAATCGTCAGGACTGAATCCTTCTAACTCAACCAAGCTACGCAGGCCACCAAAAATCCAAGAGCATTGCTAAGAAACACCTGTAAAAACTCATTACCTCATGAACACTCAAAGAACTAACCGTATCCCTTACCATGTCGATCCGACCTACTACCAAGTTGTCCTATTTACCTAAGTTTCTTCTGACTTCCCTTCAAATTGATACTTCTCCTTGCCGTAATACCACAATTCTCAACCCAGACTCACCTCATGAGACCCCAAGCATAACACCATACTGCCTAAGGCTCGTAAGCCGCTGAATACTCTCTCGAATATCCCCAAAAGTACCACGTTCAAAATACTTACACTGAAGAGACTTCCTGCGATCTAAAGCCATTACTTTCACCTTCTTGATACCGATATGTAGAACCCATGATGATGTAGAAATGCTACAAGTCCTGACACCTTCTAATGTAAATCTCAATTACACCGACCAATTAGACAGAATCGACCTGACCCGTTTGCACACTAACATACTAGGAAAGTAATCCACTCACTTGAAGCCACAAGAAAATTTAAACACTGCACAATAAACCAATTTACAATTACCTCTCAATCTTTCCATAGAATTCATTTACCCAATAAAGTACATTACGGCCTGTATCGAAGAAATTTTCATTACTCGAGTCATTCCCAGAACCCACATATGCAGGTCATAACTGATCCACCAATATACCTCGAACTGAAACCAATACCACACATAATCGTGCAATCAACTTATCATTAACAGACTCTCCCACTTGGCTCAAAGCCAACGATCAAGACAAACAATAACTCACAATGCCCATAATAACACAACTCGTCTAACATCTCAAGTCATTTGCAAATCTCGCATTCACCATTATAACAGTCATGCCAACTTCCACAAGTGATCTAAACTCAAATTACAACATATATCATTTACTGGTAGAAGAGAACTTACTACAGAACAACATAAGGATCACACACCCCAGGATAACCCACAGGAGATACCCCTGCCCGCTTAGCCTCAAACTGATATCTCTCTATACACTTATGAAGACCATAACTATCATGCAATCACTACTCCCTTCTGCATCTAAACACAAACAACACCTACCCTCGAGGCATCACAATACGCGGTAAGAACCTAAAGCTGATGGCAGAACTAACACTGGAGCGGTGGTCAAAGAAATATTGAGCTTCTTGAAGCTCTACCCACACACGTCTAACCACATGGATACCCTCACTGGACACCACGTGTCCCAAGAATGCTACTGAACCGAGCCAAAATTCATACTCGGAGAACTTTGCATAGAGCCTTTCCTCCCTGAATCCTATAATGCCATCCTCAAATACTGAGTATGCTACTCCTGGTTACGCGAATATGCCAGGACGCCATCAATGAATACAATAACAAGGAGTGCTAATACGGTTGGAATACACCGTTAATCAAATACATGAACGCTACTGGGGCAATGATCAACCCAAAAGACATCATCAGGAACTCATAACCCAACAGAAAGATCCCCTTCACTCCACAGCTAAACAACATGAGAAGTCTTCCAATACACTTACAATTCGAAGCCATATACCAAATAGAGAACACTCAATAGTTCTTGCCACATTTCTAGCCAACCTTTTTGTCACAATCAAACAATCTGAACACCACTAACCATCAAATCACACTCACCACGTAGCCATCTAGTCACCAATCCTCATCAATAAGAACACAAATGGACATATAAGTCCCCAAATGCACGGCTCATGCAATCAAAATCTTAGCACTCAAGCCACAGAATGAATTCGGCCTCAAGTACTCCAGACTGGCCCATTACCAACATGCCAAAATCACATCTCATCCATGAAAGTCACAAGCCATCGATGCACAACTGATACCAAGCGCTCTCGGGCGCGTTCGAATACATGGAAGGAATTCAAGAGTTACGCTCTTGGCTGAATAAAATGGATTCGCACGACAAGAATTCAAGAATGTGAGATTTTTCTAAGGGTTCTGCAGCCTCTCGAAGATAAGTACCGACGTCTCCGTACCGATCCGCAAGACTCTACTAAACCTGCTCATGACCGGTGAGTACTATGTAACCTAGTGCTCTGATACCAACTTGTCACAACCCCAAATCTAAGCCAGTCGTGATGGCGCCTATCGTTGAGCTAGGTCAGCCAAAACTACACTCAAATCGTAATAAGCTTCTATTTTCATCATTACTAAGCTAATAACCCATAACGGTTTCTTTTAAACATTTTTAAAACAGTTAAAGTTATACCGAATATTAAATACAACCCCCGAGATCCCAGAGTCACTTTTCATGAGCATCTACATAAAATATACAACTAAAAAGAAACAAATAAACTCTATAATAGTAAGCAGGAGAGAGCAGGACTGCGGACGCGTGCAACTACCTCGCAAAATCTCCGAGAAGATCTCTGGAACAGATACACAGCTCACTCTGCCCTAACACCTTGATCTGCACACAAGGTGTAGGGAGTAATGTGAGTACGCCAACTCAGTAGTAATGAATATAAATCAGGTCAGAGCAGTAAGAAACACATAAATCAAATCATCATTTCACAATAAGTACAACCTTTCTTTCCAACAATGTATACGTTAAATCATCACGCTTAAAAGCCGATTTCGGTAAAATCATTTGGAAATATACTTGCCAATAGTTTCAACATAACTTTCAAGAATTTTAGTGTAAAAATGATAAAATTCATAAAAAGCCCCTCGGGCAAGACATATTTCATAAGTTCAGGGTGAAAGTGGTAAAATCGTAGGTATCCCCTCGGGCAAAAACATGTATCAGAACCTGCCCCTCGAGCATGCCTCACAGTCACTCATAATAAGCCCCTCGGTCATACCTCACAGTCACTCATAATCAGCCCCTCAGGCATACCTCACAATCACTCATGCCTCCCAATCACTCGTCACTCGGCACTCGCACTCAGTAGGTACCTGCGCTCATTGGTGGTGTACAGACTCCGGAGGGGATCCTTCAGCCCAAGCGCTAATATCAAGCCACCTCGTGGCATATCATATCCTCACATTCATGCCCTCGGCCTCACTCAGTCACAAACTCTCAAAAGCCCCTCGGGCGTATCAGTAAAATGGGGTACTCGACCCAAAACATCATTTTATATATCAAAATAGTGTAAGTAAAGTTGAGTTTCTAAATCAGTTAAACATAACATGACTGAGTGTAAATCATAAATCAACACAGTGAGGAAAATAGAAGTAAAAAGCCCCCAAGGGGTCTAAACAAGTCGGCACGAGGCCTCAAACATGGCATATAGCCCAAATATAGAAATAGTTTTAGAACAAAATTTAACATATGATTTAGAGTAAAATACACAACTCAATAGTTTCCGCGGAGAGGACCAAGTCCAATCCAAAAATCAGTGCACGCCACATACTCGTCATCCGACATGTGCGCCATTCTAAAAACAGTGAGAAAATATGAAGTTCGGGGTTTCATACCCTCATGACAAGATTTATAGCCATTATATACCTCTACTGGGCCACTATACTACTCCGCGATGCTCTTGCCCCTCAAATCGGCTCCCGATTGCTCCAAATCTAACAAAAACCAGATTAACATCATCAATTTACGCTAAATGAACAAGGCTCAAACGAAAACTATCAATTTTTGGCACAATTCTCGAAATTGGCCAAACCCAAGCCCTGAGTCCTCGTCTCGAAATTTCATAAAATTTACATCACAAGAATCCTCATCCTCCCACGATTCTATACATACCAAGATTACGAAAATCGGACTAATATTTCCCACTCAAATCACCAAAAGAAATTTCCAAATTTTCCTCTCATTTTTCTCAAATTTTCTACTTTAATTCTTCAAATTGCATGGTGAAAAATCAAGACAAATTCATGAAATTGAACCAAAAATGATTGAAGAACACTTACCACAAGAATCCCACTGAAAATCCCGTCCAAAATCTCCTTCCCTCGAGCTCTCAAATGGAAAAATGAGTTATGGCCAAGAACCCCCGAAATTAGAACTTAAACTGACTGCCTAGACTTTTACTCTCTGCGATCGCGGACAAAGGCATGCGATCGCGAAGAACAAAATACTGCCCAACCGAACTAACCCTATGCGATCGCAGAAACACCTATGTGATCGCGTAAGAAAACTCCTCACAACAATGCAATCGCGACAAGCTCTATGCGATCGCATAGAGAAATTCCATCACCTAACTGCCACACGCGCCCACACAGTGCGATCGCAATAAGTCTCACGCGACCGCACTGTTCTGCCTCCTCCCACTACGCGATCGCGGACCAGTAATTGCAATAGCTTAACACAATTTCTGCTTTCTCACCAACCAACCCTATGCGATCGCAGCCTCACCATTGCGGTCGCATACAAGGAAACCAAACCAAGAAAATACAGCAGCAACAACAGTCCTTTTAAGGCCAAACAAACTCCGTTAACCACCCGAAACACACTCGAGGCCCCCGGGACCTCAACCAAACCTACCAACACACCCCATAACATCATTCAAACTTAGTCGAGCATTCGAAACACCAAAAACAATGCAGATGGCGCTGAAACCAACCAAAACACATCCGATTGACCTGAAAATTCGCACACATATCCAAAATGACATTACGAACCTGCTCTAACTTCCGGAATTTCATTCCAACCCTGATAGCCTATTTTCCCCTGCCGACCAAAAATCGCCAAAAACTAACTTTCGCCAATTCAAGCCTAATTCTTGTCGTGCGAACACACTTCTAAGTCCCAAATCACCTAACAAAGCTATCCGAACCATAAAATCTACATTCCGAGGTCGTTTACCTATAAGTTAACTTCTGTTGACTTTTCCACTATTGAACCAAATTAAGAGACTAAGTGTCTCATTTCTCTCCAAAAGTTGCTCCGAACCCGAGCCAACCAATCTAACACAATATAATGAAGTTGAACCACATATAATGAAGCAGAAACAGGGGAAACATGGCTATTACTCTCAGAACGACCGGCCGGGTCGTTACAAATAATAAAATTAACATGTTGTAAATCGCAGGTGCGTTTCACGTGGTGCGACTCATAATGTGTACAAAACAAATGAGTGCGCGACATCACGACTTGTTCAAACAAATTCCAAAAATACTAAAAGTAGTTCAAAAAGTAAAAAATACACAATAGGTTTAAAACATGTAATAAATAAGATAATTAGGCGAATTATTAATAGTCAAGCAACCGTGCTAAAACCACGGAACCCGGGAATGCCTAACGCCTTCTCCTGGGTTAACAAAATTCCTTACCCGGTCTTCTGGTTTTCACGGACTTCAAACGGAATCAAACTTTCCTTGATTTGGGATTTAAAATAAACCTGTGACTTGAGACACCATAAATTATTCCAAGTGGCTACTCTGAATAAATAAATAATCCCATTTAGATTAATGTCACTTTGATTGGAAAAACTAGGAGGTGTGACAACTTTGGCGACTCTGTTAGGGAAAAGAACCCAGAATCTGTGGTTCAGGGTTCAAGAATTCGAGCTTAGAATAGCTGTTATGATTGGATTTCATGATTGTCTGATTTTTACGTGTTTGAGCGTAATGTGCTAAATGTCATTTTTTTACCGCTTTGGTATGTGTGAACTGTATATAAATGTCACAACCTAAACCGATGGGCCGCGACAGGTACCCGGTACCTTACCCAACCGAGTACCAATGTAACGTATCTTTCTTATTACATCATTATATACTCATGACATACGGGCCTAATAGGCCAACATAATCCTTTATAAACTCAAAACATAGGCCGGCCAGGCCGTACAATCCTTTATATTCACGACATGTGTCTACAAGACTCTAAGAGTACATAAACATCATAAAGGAGGGGATAGAGTCCCGCCTTACCAAAAAATACGTGTCTAAATCATACTAACCAATGAGCAACTCCGAAACAAATAGAGGGCATCCCATCATATCATATCGGCCACTGTGGACAAAATCATCATCGTATATCAGCCGATCATGTAGTGGTGCGTATATAACTCCATAACCTTTATCATATTTCATATACATATACATACATATATACGCGTATATAACATCGTTTGAGTCATATATATATATATATACATATATATATACACATATATAACGCCGTTTGAATCATATTTCAGCCACTGTGGGCAAATCATCATCATATACCAGCTGATCATGTGGTGGTGCATACATAATGCCGTAACCTTTTCCCATACCCCATATATATATATATATATATTTACATATATACGCGTATATAATGCCATCTGGTCATGGGTCAATGCACATGTATGAAATGCATGAAAAGTACGTAATAATCTCAATATTCCTTCTGGATAAACTTTTCCATCTGCGTATTATTTTGAGACCCATGAACAAATAATAATAATAATTCTCATGGGGAATCAACAATATAGACACCCCAACTATTTCTATGAATAGAGTAATTTATAGAAAACTGTGTATTCGCTCATTTCTTCAGTATAATTTGGAACATGCCAAAAGAAAGAAAGGATAGCCTTAACATACCTGGAGTAGGGAAAAATTCGTATGACATTCTTGTAAAAGATTGCACCGTACTCCCTTAGAATCACAACTCCCATGTTGCTATCGTTGAATTCATGTTACTGACGTTGGAATTGTTTGTCATTTGATTCAAGAATAATGCACATTCTTTGTTGGAATGAAATTTCTCATTCTTGAATCTGTTTGGATTTTAGAAAGAAGTCTCATAATCATTGAATTGTGATATGAATCATTCCACCCATTATAATTAATGAATTATGATATGATGCCACCTTTTAAATTGTAATATGAGTCATTCAATTGCATGGGGGGCTACCACCTCATGCTATTATTATTATTTTTAATACTTATCCAATATATCCCAATTAATTAGGTAAGATCTCGTTATCCGGTAATTAATCAATTACCCGCATAATTAAGAATTTTCTCAACTTACTTAAAATACTAGTCTCTTTTAACATATCTTGTACACCTTACTAGCATGGTCATGTAGTACCTTGTATGGCACTAGTCCATAAATATCGAGTATTAACGTTCGGACCATATTTTATCTCAATATGTCAAACTTGGACGAAAAATTCATTTTCTTTGACTTGCTTCCTCTCTCACCTTCACGAATTTACTCATTAATTGTTTGAAATAGCATAACCCTTATAATCTCCAAATAATCTTTTCTTTGGAGTGATGTTAATTACCTTATGACAAATTCAATGTACAATACTACAAGGTGCAACATGGTCGTAATTTAATACTGCGAAGCGTAACATCATCGTAATGTAGTACTGCAAGGTGTAACATCATCGTAATATAATAATGCAGGACGTAATATCGACATAATATTACGGGGCGTAACAATAAACTCCTATGAACACCTTCTTCTCTCTTGGTCTTGTAAATCTTCTGGGAAGCGTGCGCTTCGTGTGGCTTCTTTTCTGTTAGAGTCATATCCTAATTTTAGAACGAGGTTCAGACAAGTTGCAAAGCCGTTGAAGATTCTGTATTCCCGATACGCTGCCCCCCATCTCGAGTTGTCTGCTCGGGTAAGCCAGGTCTAGAACAATACACCCAGGTTTTAAAATTAGAATGACATAGCCTCATGCCGGATCCCTAGTAGGAACATTTTCTTTGCATCACGTACATTTGACTTTGGGGACTCAACATAGGAGTTGGGTCCGTCTAAGATAGGTGTACCCAATTTAAATGACCATCTTGATGCATCTCACGTGCTACTTGCGCATTTGCTTGTTTCGGCTTGCATGTTGACCGGCTTCTAAAATAGGGAAAGAAAATCAAAAAGAAAAAAAAGAAGAAAAAACCAAGAGTGAGAGGTAGGTATTCGAAATCTGAAACCCTGTCTAAAAAAAAAGAGAAAGAAAATAAGTGAATGTTTTCAAAAGTCATGTTGCCCCGGATCCGTCAAAACTGGCAGAATTACGCGAGTCTGATTCTCACCGGATGTAAGATACATAGGAAAACCTCATCGGTTCCGGCCCCCAATTTTAAAAAATCCAAAAATATTTTCCTTTACTTCATACTTTAGAAAAGTCTTTCTTTGAGTCCCCAATTTTTAAAAATTCAAAATATTTTCTTTTAATTTCTTCTAATAACCCAAACATATTTTCATTCTTCTTTAGAGGTTTTTCTTTCGAAAATTGAAAAGAAAATTCAAGATTCAAAAATATTTTATTTAGAAGTCTTTCTTTCATAATTTTAACATAAAAGTCCAAAAATCCAAAAAAAATTTATTTCTTCTTTATAAGTCTTTCTTTCGAAAATTAAAAACGAAAAAAAATCCAAAATTCAAAAAAAAAAAGAGTTAGTTTATTTTCTTTATTCCTGATCTTCCTGAACTACACAAGATCTGATTCATGCCGCGTCATGATACGTTGGAAACCCACATCAGGTTCGATCAAATGATTTCAAATAGAAAAAAAAAGAAGGTTGAGAAAAAAGAAAAAAAAAAGAGGAAGAAGAATGATAATAATAATGAACGACTGAGTCCATTCTAACGTGTCTTTTATTTTGAAGTCCGAAGAAAGTTTGAGGTGGTCGATTTGTGGTAAGCTGACAACACAAAGGGGAAAATGAAAACTGACATCGAAGTTGTTACGAGCGGTCATGAGACTCAGGGTCAGAAGGTTCAATGAGAGTCTACTGTGGTTTAGGAAAATAGAGTACTGAAACAGAATATGACTGAAATATGTTAAGCATGGGCCAATGGCCAAGGACTGCCCTTTTCTGTTTATGGTTTCCCAGAGTTCAAACCAATCTCGACTACTACCATTCCGGTCTCATTGTCTGATCAATCCTATCCACCTGGGTTCAATCTTTATCCCAACTGTACGACCACAACTGGAACTCCAGTTGCATGTTCTCAAAGTTTTCTATTGACAACCAATCAGACAATTGCTGTTGTTATGCTTGTCTTCACTGTCCCACAACCAACAATGGTACATAAGAAAAATCACGAGTCACAATTTGCTACCCAGCAAGAACAATACCACTCTCCTGAGTACCAATCGTATCTATTTGATCTTCCTGCAAAGATTGAGAAGCCTTCCTGAAAGTTGCACAGGGCGAAATGACCCAAAGACTGAAAATCTTAGAACAACAGTTGAAAAACATGCAAGGGTTGGCAGGTTAGAAAGGTATTGCCTTCAAGGATCTATGTATGTTCCTCGATTTTCATTTTCCACTTGGTTTCAAGACTCCCAAATTTGAAAAGTATGATGGACATGGAGATCCCATAGCCCACATGAAAAGGTATTGCAATCAACTAAGAGGTGCGGGAGGAAATGAAGAATTACTGATGGCTTATTTTGGGGTAAGCCTTACGTGTGTAGCCTCCGAATGGTCTATGGATCAAGACAATTCTCGCTGGTATGTCTGGGATGACATGGCCCAGGCCTTTGTCGAAAAGTTCCAATATAACATCGACATTGCCCCCGAACTGTAATTCCCTTTCAAATCTGAAGAAGAAACCAACTGAATGTTTCAGGGAGTTTGACATTAAATGGAGAGAGAAAGCAGATAGAATTAAGCCACCCATGGATGACTACGAGCTAAACATTGTCTTCCTTCAGGCTCAAGAGCCAGATTATTTTCAAAATATGATGTCTAAAGTGGGCAAATCCTTCTCAGAAGCAATCAAAATGGGAGAAATGGTAGAGAATGGCCTTAAGACAGGCAAAATTATAAGTCAAGCAGTTCTCAAAGCCGTGAACCAGGCTGTCCATATTGAATCTGATAATTTTAGTGACACGAATGAGAAGGATGAAGAAACCATGATGACATCAGGGTCGAGAAGAGGCCCTAGGAGAACATCTTGAAGGTATGAGCAGCCTCATCAGGTTTCCCATGCCTCCCCTGAGCATTACTATCCACCTCAGAACCTACCATACTCTGTTGTTCCACCTCAGTATGTTGTACACCCACCAAAACACCCCAAAAGGCGAGCACGAGCACCGCAAAATCTCCACCAGCCTCCACAAAATTTTTAAGTGCCGTATAACCCACATCCAAGCCAGAGGTATAGAGGGGAACAAAGAGTGAAAAATAATTTTACATGAATAGGAGAGTCTTATGCAAGCTTGTTTGAGAAATTAAAGCATTATGACATGATTGCACCTATTCCTCCAAATCATGTGGACCCACGTGCAAGAAGATTTGACCCCTCTAAAAGGTATGGATACCATTCCATTTCCCAGGGGAACAATGTTGAAAGATGTCGGGATTTGAAAAGAGAAATAAAAAGGATGATTCAGGAAAAAGTGATTTTGATCCAAGACAAGGACACCTAGAATTTCCCACAAAATCCTTTACCTGCACATGATGATGCACACTTTGCGGGAATGATACATGGTGACATGGAGTATGAGAATCCTCTTGGGAACTTGCCGACTGAAATTGGAGAAGGCCATGGTGATCCCGATGAGCAAATTTATGGCTAAATGTCAAGCTTGACATAAAAAGTCATTCCCTCCTCACTAGGAAGGAATCTTGGTAGCTTGTTTTGATTTTTTTTCTATTATCTGGGTTATTTCAAGGTTGTGATCCAGATTTTATTTATTTTATTGAGTCAAACCCTTCTATCCCTCTATTATGTCTGTGTGAGTCTTGTCTGTCTATTTTGTTGCTATTTTCATTGTCCAGGTTATTTTAGGGTTGTATCTCAAATTTTAGGTTGTTTGTCTTGTTGTTTACTCAATGAAATAAAGTTTTTCCTTTTGTGTCATTCCATTCTTAGTTCTTTTCCCGCTAGTTTTAGTGATATGAGATGCATACAAATTTTTTGGCCAGATCTTAGAAAATTGATTTAAGCATGAATTGGATAACTGAGAAAAAGACACTTTTGAGGATGAATAAAGAATTGAAATACTTTAGAATTAAGGTCAGGTAAAATTCAGCTTCAAATAATTGGGAAGATCGGGCTTGAGGATGTTTAATCAAATGAAGCTTGATTGAAAGTTTGATATTAATGGATGGAAAGTGTCTTTCGACCATAACACACCAAGAAGATAGACATGTTCATCAATGCTATGACCGCGAAAAGATAATAGGTTTGGCGTTCTCGAGGCTGGGAGACCTTTTTTATTCTATCCAAACACTTTATATCCTTTTCTACCTCTTTTGAGCCGTGTTATTTTCTTTGACCACCCTCTTTTGGAATCAATTTTAGAGTCAAAAGTTAAAAAAAAATTACATAAGAAAAAAAAGAAAAGAAAAGTCCATGCCCCAAGAGTATGAACCGGGGCAACTCTTAGAAAGTTTAAGAAAAAGAAGAAGAAAAGAACAATGGAAGGTCCATGCCTCCAAAATAGAAGCTGGGGAAACTTGTTTTGAAAAAAGAAGAGAAAAACGAAAAAAAGAAGAGAGAAAAAAAAAGAAACAGAAAGAAAGATGAAAAAATATAGTGAGGTCAGACGTTTGAATTACGTTAGACCTATTTACTTTATGAAAAGGATACGTAGGTAGTCTAACGCGGTTCGGTCCAACCAAATAAAAAAAAAGTCCAAAAATCCCCAACATCTGATACTAGGGCAAACGTTTTATTTTTTCTTTTGAAAGAGTCGATTCCAAGAGCTGTAAGTCTACAACCCCTTCATTTTGGGCCTACTTTGAACCTTCATGCCGTCCTTTCTTTCCAACCCTATCCAAAAATCTTCCAAATAAAGACCTCCTGATAAGCCTTCAAGAATGCCAAGAGACGCATGCAATGATTAACAATTATCACACGACATAGAACACTATCAAGTTGCTCACAAAAGAAAAACAAAAAAAAGAAAAAAGAAAAATGAGAGTCTTACTAGTGATAACCTTCAGGGGCACTGTAAGGGGACGGTAAGTAGAGAAATAAATGAGAGAGGCTTGTTGGTGAAAACCCCTCAGGGCACCACTAGTCGATAGTGAGTCGTGAAGCTGATGCAAATGATTGGCACGAACATGCCCGACTTTAAAGTCATAAGAATGGTAAAAGTAAATATTGGATTAGTTTGATAGATCTGCCATTAAGTCCAAGATGCATGTCATGATCATTAAGGCTAGTTACCGCAGCAAAAACAAGGAACGAAAAAAAAAGAAACTCTTACTTTTGTTCTTTCCGACATGGGCATTTCTTGTTAATATTATTTCTTTGCATCATTGTTTCCTTCACTCTGAGTCGATACGTGTCAAAATAAGCAAGAAAGGATTTCAAAATCTACTACCAGCTTTTCAGTTGCACAAAGTTAATTTGGCCAGCACACTCAGTTGTTACAGTCTAAATGTCTTGAGGATTCATGCAAAGGCTCCTCTCCCAAAAGACTCTTGTCAACTCATTTGGCTAAATCAAATAAAGATAACCTCAAGGTTAATCAAGGATTCTCTGTAGTACCAAACAAGGACTATGAAGTGTGCACATCGTGAAAAAGGCATTTACCGGTTGTGACTCTCTCTGACGGATAAATTGCTCCAAAAGCAAAAGCCATTCAAGATATCAGAAATGTTATCCAATAAAAGAAATCTCTTTTTGTGAGATAAAGCTGACTGAGCCACAAAACACAGAAGGCACTGGAGCGAAACGAATAGGGTTGATACAGAAAGTAAAGGTCCTTTGTAAGAAACAGCAGAGTCTCCCAGTAGTGCAACCAACTACTAATGCAGTTATTCTTCCAAAGGCTGGGTGATAACAGAGCCAAGATTCCGAAGACATCAAGGCCACAAACTGACCACCACTTTTAAACTGACAAAATTTTCTTTGTTTGAAACAGGAACAAAGCAGTGCAAGGAAGTTGGTTGAAACAAAAAAAAAGAGAGAAGAAAAGAAAGAAAAAAGAAAAAGAGAAGAGAAGAGCCGACAAAGGGAAATTTCTAAAATCTTTGCCTCTATTTGTCTTGCTAGTGTGCATAAATTTTGTCGTTGCTCTTCACATTTTTCCTCCTAGGGTAACACATCCTAGTCTGATGGATTTTCCTCCCAATAAAAATCTTAGTCTGATGAATCTTTCTCCTTAAGAATCCTAGTCTGATGAATTTTTCGCCTAGGATAAACGTCTTAGTCTGATGAATCTTTCTCCTAAGATAAGAAAACCTAGTCTGATGAATCTTTCTCCTAGGATCGAAGTATTAGTCTGATGAATTTTTCGCCTAGGATAAACGTCTTAGTCTGATGAATCTTTCTCCTAAGATAAGAAAACCTAGTCTGATGAATCTTTCTCCTAGGATCGAAGTCTTAGTCTGATGTATTTTTCTCATAAGATAAGAAAACCTAGTCTGATGAATCTGTCTCCTAGGATAGAAATCTTAGTCTGATGAATCTTTCTCCTAAGATTAAGAAAACAAAACCTAGTCTGATGAATTTTCTCCTAGGATCGAAGTCTTAGTCTGATGAATTTTTCTCCTAAGATAAAAAAATCTAGTCTGATGAATCTTTCTCCTAAGATAGAAAAACCTAGTCTGATGAATTTTCTCCTAGGATCGAAGTCTTAGTCTGATGAATTTTTCTCCTAAGATAAAAAAATCTAGTCTGATGAATCTTTCTCGTAGGATTGAGATCTTACTCTGATGAGTCTGTCTCCGAAGATAAAAAAAAGGGACCTAGTCTGATGAATTTTCTCCTAGGATCAAAATCTTAGTCTGATCAATCTCTCTCCTAAAATAGAAGACTTAGTCTGATGAATTTTCTCCTATGATCGAAATCTTAGTCTGATGAATCTTTCTCCTAAGATAGAAAAACCTAGTCTGATAAACTTTCTCCTAGGACATACGTCTTAGTCTGATGAACTCTCTCCTAGTATAAAATCTTAGACTGATGAATCTCTCTCCTAAGATAAAAAAACAGACCTAGTCTGATGAATTTTTTCCTAGGATCGAAATCTTAGTCTGATGAATCTTTCTCCTAAGATAGAATACCTAGTCTGACGAACTTTCTACTAGGATGGAAATCTCAATCTGATGAATTTTCTCCTAGGATCGAAATCTTAGTCTAATGAATCTTTCTCCTAAGATAGAAGACCTAGTCTAATGAACTTTATCCTAGGATAAAAATCTTAGTCTGATGAATCTTTCTCCTACGATACCAAAACAATACCTAGTCTAGTGAGCTTTCTCCTAGGATCAAATCTTAGTCTGATGAATCTTTCTCTTAAGATAGAAGATCTAGTCTGATGAACTTTCTCCTAGGATCAAAATCTTAGTCTGGTGAATCTTTCTCCTAAGATACCAAAAGAAAAGAAGCAAAAAAAAACCTAGTCTGATGAACTTTCTCCTAGGATATACGTCTTAGTTTGATGAAATTTCTCCTAGGATCAAATCTTAGTCTGATGAATCTTTCTCCTAAGATAACAAAAAAAAGGACCTAATCTGGTGAATTTTCTCCTATGATCGAAATCTTATTTTGATGAATCTTTCTCCTAATATAGAAGACCTAGTCTGACGAACTTTCTCCTAAGATAGAAATCTTTGTCTGATGAATTTTCTCCTAGGATCGAAAATAGTCTGATGAATCATTCTCCTAAGATAGAAGACCTTGTCTGATGAACTTTCTCCTAGGATAGAAATCTTAGTCTGATTAATCTTTCTCCTAAGATACCCAAAAAAAGATACCTAGTCTGATGAACTTTCCCCTAGGATGAAAATCTTAGTCTGATGAATCTTTCTCCTAATATACCAAAAAAATACCTTGTCTGATGAACTTTCTCCTAGGATCAAAATCTTAGTCAGATGAATCTTTCTCCTAAGATAGAAGACCTAATCTGATGAACTTTCTCATAGGATTAAAATCCTAGTCTGATGAATATTTCTCCTAAGATACCAAAAAAGAAGAAGAAAAAAACCCTAGTCTGATGAACTTTCTCCTAGGATATACGTTTTAGTCTGATGAACTTTCTCCTAGGATCAAATCTCAGTCTGATGAATTTTGCTCCTAAGATAACAAAAAAAAGGACCTAGTCTAATGAATTTTCTCCTAGGATCGAAATCTTAGTCTGATGAATCTTTCTCCTAAGATAGAAGACCTAGTCTGACGAATTTTCTCCTAGGATAGAAATCTTAGTCTGATAAAGTTTCTCCTAGGATCGAAATCTTAGTCTGATAATTCTTTCTCCTAAGATGGAAGACCTAGTCTGATGAATTTTCTCCTAGGATAGAAATCTTAGTCTGATGAATCTTTTTCCTAAGATACCAAAAAAAAAAGAGACATAGTCTGATGAATTTTCTCCTAGGATAGAAATCTTAGTCTGATGAATCTTTTTCCTAAGATACCAAAAAAAAGAGACCTAGTCTGAGGAACTCTCCTAGGATCAAAATCTTAGTCTGATGAATCTTTCTCCTAAGATAGAAGATCTAGTCTGATGAACTTTCTCCTAGGATCAAAATCTTAGTCTGATGAATCTTTCTTCTAAGATACCAAAAAAAAAAACCTAGTTTGATGAACTTTCTCCTAGGATATACGTCTTAGTCTGATGAACTTTTTTCTAAGATAAGAAAACCTAGTCAGATGAATTTTCTCCTAGGACAATAATTGGAAAAAAGGCAAGTCCGGATTTGAAAAAAAAGAGGTCAATTTTAGTTTTCTTAACTTATCAATCTTTAGTTTTCTTGAAATCAGGGGTCCCTCCTGGAGAATAGTGTCAATTTTTAGTTTAATTAAGCTTAGATTATAGTTTTCCTCAAGTTCAATCTCAAATCCAGGAGACAAGTTTGGGTCATTCAGGTTTTATTGTTAGCAGACGCATTTGCTAGTCAAATTTTCTTGGTTTTACTTATGGGAGATGCATATATTAGTCGAGTCTTTAGTTTTACTCTCATCATTGCATCAATAGCATAAGTGGTTTACAATTTTGCTAACAACTCACAAATCTTCCTAGTGCAAACTGGGGCAGAAAATTTTGTTTGTTTTGTTGTTTTGATTGCAGGCGTCCACCTGGAGAACGAGGGTCAATATTTCAGAAATCGGTTCTAAATTCAAGTCAGAGAGGCATCAGGAGCCCGCCTGGTCCAAACTTGTGAAAAATCGCTTTGAAATCGCCCATATCCGAGACTTAAAACTCAAAAATGAGCAAGAATGGCACACACCCAATTTAATGTATTATAGTCCAGCATTTTCGCATCTGTGGACTAAATTTTTCGCATCTGCGAGCTTGCTTTTGCGAGAAAAAGCTCGCATCTGCGAACCAAGGGAGCCAGGCAGAGGACCGCATATGCGGACCTACACGTCACAAATGAGACTGTGTAGAAGCGCAAAGGAAGCCGCAGAAGCGAGAAAGATCGCATCTCCGAACTTGGCACCACAGAAGCAGGCATCGCACATGCGCCCCAAGATTCGCAAAAGAGAAGCTTATCCCATGGACTCAATGTCTAATAGCGACTCCTCCGCGGAAGCGACCACGCACCTGCTGCAAAAATGGCGCAGGTGCTACGCACAAGAACCATATCTGTGTTCTTGAAAAAAATGGTCTGAAACTCGTCTAAACTAAGCCGAGGCCCTCGGGACCTCGTCCGAATATTCCAACAATCCTTGTAACATGCTACAGACTTAATCGGGATCTCATATCACGTCAAACAACGTTGAAACTACAATTCACACCTCGATTCGGACTTATGAGTTTATGAAATTTTCAATTCTATAACTCGCGTTAAAATATGTCAAATTAGTCTAGAATAACCTCAAAATTTTCAAGTAAGTTCGAAATAACATAATAGAGCTATTCCAACTCTCAGAATCTCAATCCAAGTCCGATATCGACAAAGTCAAATCTACGGTCAAACTTTGGAAATCTTTAACCTTTAAGTTTCTATTTTTTGTCAAATGGCGATAATTCTAGCTAAAGACTTCTGAATATGATTCCGAGAATATGTTCAAGTCCCAAATTACGATATGGACCCATGAGACCCTCAAAGCACTGATACATGTCCTTTTACTCAAAATATTGACCAAAGTTAACTTAAGTAAGTTTTAAAGCACTATTTCACATTTTTATCAATGTTTTGACATAAAATCTTTTCGAAAAAATATACGGACTGCGCACGCAAGTCGAGCATTGCTGAATGGTGTTATTCAAGGTCTTAGAGCACATAATTGAATGTTAAATTTAAAAATGACCTATCAGGTCACCACATTCTACACCTTTAAAGAAAACGCTCGTCCTCAAACTGAATTAGAAAAAGTACCTGGGCTGGTGAAAATGTGTGGATATCTACTCCACACGTCCGACTCGGAATCCTAGGTAGATGCTTCATGACTTGTTTATATTTTGAGTGGTTATGAGTTTTTGAGTGTTTCTTTCATCATCGGTAGTTCACAAAGGTTTTGGAGCAAGGTTTTGTTCGATATGGGGTTTAATGCTAGTACCAGGTTGGTTTTGAGTAGTTACTGTGATCGAGAATGGTATTGCGAGTTGTGTAGTATGTTATACGATTATATATGGGGTTATGGCTATGTATTGATACAATTTGTTCAAAATTATACAATGTGTAGATGTGAGATTCGAGTCTTGAAAAGAATTTTGAATGTTGGAAATTGGATTCCAAGGTTTATGGGCTAAGGTTGAATTAATGATCCTCAATTCTATTGTGTCATCAGGACTATATAAAATAGGGTAACGTTGTATCACCCCCGGGTATGTGCATGGTAAGGTCGAATAGAGATTTAAAGGTTTAGGAACAACTCTTGGCACGTTCGAGGACGAACATATGTTTAAGTGGGGGAAAATGTAACGACCCGATCGATTGATTTAAGTATTCATGCTCCTTTCAACTATTTTAACTCTTGAATAACTTCATATGATGTATTATGACATATGTGATTCATCGGTTTTGGTTTTCAGGTGTTTCAGAATTAGTTCAGAAGAATCAATTTCATTTTTGAAGCTTTAAGTTGGAAGAGTTGATCAAGTTTGAATTTTTAGTATTCGACTTCGGATCAGAGTTTTGATGATTCCATTAGGTCCGTATGGTAATTTTGGACTTGGGCGTATGCCCGGAATTTCATTTGGATATTCCTAGAAGGTTTCGACACCAATTGGCAAAAGTTAGAAATTTGAATGTTTGGAATGTTCATAAGTTTGACTGGGAGTTGACTTTTATGATATCGGGTTCGGATTATTTTTCCAGAAATTTTAGTAGCTTCGTCATTTATGACTTGTGTGAAAAATTTAAAGTCATTCCAGATTGATTTGATACATCTCGGCACGCGTTTTGGAAGTTGAAAGATTCAAAGTTCATTAAGTTCGATTTGAGGTGAGATTCGTGATTTTGATGTTTTTAGGTGTGATTTGTGGTGTCGAGTAGGTCCGTATTATGTTACGAGACTTGTTGGTATATTTTCACGGGATTCCAAGTGGCTCGGGTGTGTTTCGGTGTGAGTTTTGAATGAGTTTGGGCATTTCGGCACTTTGATGACATCCTGGAGCAGTTGAAGTGTGGAGGGCGCATTTTTGGAGTGTGGATATGCGGCCGCAAACTCCCAAAGTGCGGAGACAGTAGAAAATGTGCTGACCCAATTGAAAATGTGTGGACCCCAGAAATCCTCCTGTGGCCGCAGAAAGAAAAATCTGCAGATTTGATAGTCTCACTTCGGAAGTTTATATCTTTTAAACTACAAGGAATTTGGAGATGATCTAAAAATAAAAGTTGTAATCCCTTGAGTCTAGTTTTTATAAAGGTAAACCATTCATAATTTGGACATTTGTACCGAAAATTATGATCAGTTTACAGAAGCATGGTAGTATAGTCACTATTGAAGTACAACCGCACACTTTTGATTGCGGCCGCGGAACTTGGAATGTGCGGACCGCACATCACAATAGGAGATCAGATTATTTTAATTTATAAACTAGGTATAGAGTATTATTTCATATTTGGACTTTGGGAGCTCGGTTTGTGGTGATTTTTTGTAGAATTTTCAAGAAATTCACCGGGGTAAGTGATTCTACCTCGAATTTGGTTAATATATATGAATATATCATTGTTTTCATCATATAATTGGTATTTTGAGATGGAAATTTTGTGAAAATTGTAGAAAATTCGTAAAACAAATTTTTGAGATTTGAATATTGATTCGGAGTCGGATTTGAGTGAAATAGTATGGTTGGACTTGTAATAGAACGGATTGATGGATTTTGTGAGTTTCGTCCGATTCCGAGTCATGGCCCCACTGTAGATTTTTGGATTTGAATTTTCGATTTTTATTGGAAAATTAAGTATTTTCATATGGAATAGATTCCTATAATTAGTATTGACTATATTGAATTAATTATGTTTTTGAGATGTTCATAGGTCAATTCGCGAGGCAAATGCTTATCGGAATAAAGAATTGCACAGTTTGAGGTAAGTAATATTTCTAAACTTGGAATTGAGGGTATAAACCCCGAAAATACATGTTATATGATTTGTTTGAGGGTGACGCACATGCTATGTGACAGACGTGTGGGCGTGCACCCTAGAAACTTTGACGTAATTGATTCCGTGGAATTGTGTAATCATCATGTTTAGCCTAATATCGCATGTCTACGTGTTTTAACTCTTACGTGCGTGCAACATGCTTAGTATAATTAGATGCTTCCTTGATTTCGTATTCAGTCTTTAACTGTAGGACTCCTTGTTGTAAATTTGTCGTTCCATAGGTTTTAAATGGTGTATTTACTAATAGGACTACGAGGCGGTACCTCGGGAACTTCCCTATTGCATATTTACTTTTGAGACTACGAGGCGATACCTCGGGAGCTCCCCTGTTGCATATTTACTTTTGGGATTACGAGGAGGTACCTCAAAAGCTCCCCATTTGCATATTTACTTTTCGGACTACGAGGCAGTACCTCGGGAGTTCCCCTGTTACATATTTACTTTTGGGAGTATGAGGCGGTACCTCGGGAGTGATCCTGTTATTTATTTCCAAATATTGATACTATAGAATGCGAGTAGTTTGTGTGGCACGTGAGTTATCTGTGCGGATTATAGCGCATGGGCTGAAGGAGCCCCTCTGGAGTCTGCACCCCTCACAGTGAGCGCAATTGATTTTGTATTGAGGGATGGATCTTCCCTGGGCATGGATTTGCCCAATAATTTTATATTTTTGGGACGGACTTCCCTTTGCATGGATCTTGACCGAATCATTGATTATATTTTGGATGCAGCTCCCTGGATTGGATTGGCCCTGTACAGTACTGAGTGACTGAATTTTAGTCATTATATATATATTTGGGATGGAATTTCCCTGGACTGGATTGACCATATATAGTACTGAGTGATTGAATACTCTAAGAGTGTGAGAACATGAGTTCAACACTGTGTTGTATTGCATTAGACATGCATACTTGATATGTAGGCATAGAGAAGTATTTTTTCCTCATACCATCTGATAATGAAATTTCTTATTCGTCGTTAATTTTTTTGAGAAAAATCACAGATCTCAGACTTACTCATATTTCAACGATTTTCGGCAAAAGATTTGACTTTTACTTTTATACTTGAAAAGAAAATGTTTATTTTTCAGAACTGTATACGAGCTGAGCATTTTATTATTGAGTTATTACTTGTGCTGCTTTAAATTGTATTGTTACGAGGTATTATTGGTTATTGGTGTAGACTCTGACCTTGGTACAAGCTTGTCAGTACTTTCAACCTAAGGTTAGGTTTGTTACTTTTTGAGTACATGAGATCAGTTGTACTCATACACCACTTATGCACCTTACGTGCAGATTTGGATGTTGATGCTACTGTACATGGCGGGAGCTAGCATTGAAGATGTACATGTGATCCAGTCACAACTGCCTCGTGTTCTAGGTAGCTTTAGAAATTTTAAATCCGTTAGATGACATATTTTTATTTCACACCAATTTTGGAAATTCTAATCTTAGAAGCTCATAATTTGTACTACCAGTCTATGGGGAGTGTATTAGAGTCCGTTAAATATTAATTAAATCGGATTATTATTATTTGGCTTACCTAGCGGGTGAAGTTAGGTGCCATCACAACTGGTTGTATTTTGGATTGTGACACCTATCATTTTGATTCACTTGATTCCCGGTATATTGAGTTTCATGTTCAATAGTGAACTGAGTTCTTGGATTTTGACCCAACGAATCATCAGTTATCGTTATTTTCTTGCTAATTCAAGACCTGAACAGATCTGATACTAATTTTAGTAGAGAAAGAACAAAGATAGGAACTAGTAGTTGGAATCGATATACAAGCTATGATTTTTATCTTGAAAGCTCTGATACCATGATGTAATTCACATAGTATTGATTAAAGATTTAGAAAGATGAAGGAAGAAGAAGAAGATGAGGCAGTCGTTTGAGAGAAAAGAGATAAGCCAATGAAAGAGATTATTTCATTTCTAAAAATTGCCTTTATACATGTTCCAGTGTATTTAGGTTTCTTAACTAACTCCTAACAATAAGCTTAACTAACTCTCTAACAGTAATTAACGACTCTCTAACAGCTTCAATATACAATGACAGTTATACTTTTTACATTATTTAATACATATACATTAATGTGACAAGATAATTTTGTAACTTTACAGTCAGAGTAGAAAGAATTTATTGATCACGCGTGAAATTTCCTAATTAGGTAACAATCTTCAAAATAAGTTGCAAAATTACCTTTGGGATAGGCTATGGTAGAGGTGGGATTCCTGCTGAAGAATTTAGGTCCAGTTATTAGACCACGACAGATGGTGGCCAGCTTCAATCCACCCTATGCAACCACATTCCATGCAACTTTTTCTGCCTTCAGCTTACCCAAAGCATACCATAGCTGCACTTGGCGACCCTGGAATTTCACTAAAAATATTCAAGGCTTAATATGTATATTCATAAAAAGTAAATTTTCATTTATATATATAATATAATTTTTATATATGCAATAAAAATTTTCGATGAAGGTTGTTAAATCGCCCTTCACTCCATGGGGCTACGCCACTCATTGCAAAAGTTTTTATTAGGACAAAGGCATATATTAATAACTTGTATAAGATTTAGATTCACTGCCCCTCTAGTTTATAAAAGATTTTCAAAAAACAAGACCAACGTTTTTGGGTCTAAAGACTGTAAAGAGTATACTATAGTTTCCAGAAATCAAGCAAAAATGTTTTCTACGAAACTGAAAGTAAGATAGTTTTCATATATGATTGACTACCACTGTGTTGTCTAGTAGCTTGTTCACGAAAACTTATCTAATAACACAACTTTTTGTTAAAATATTTTCCAAAATCTTTTTGAATATTAGTATGTTACTAAATTTAGACCTAATAAATCCAAACGCTAAAACTTAAGAAATTAGTGAGAACACAAAAGTTTAGGATCTTAGATGATGCAAGTCCCACTTATTTATGAGTTGTTTAGTCTATCCGGATAAATTTCTCAGTAGTAGTTGTGTACTGGTTAGATCATTATAGTTTCTTTTTCATATTATAACGTTCTTATTTGTGGTATGATGACAAAATGAGGTGTTGGCTACAGTTCCAATCTTTTAGTGGTCTCTAATTAAATCAAGCACAAGTGGGCCCCTTTAATAAAGTGTTTTTTTCAATTATTTTAATGTATTGACGTTGGAATTGAAAATGAATGGTAATAATTAAAGTCCTATGTATGGTCAAATCTCTCCGTAATAGATTCATTTGTTTCGAATATTTTTGACTGTTATAGCGAAGTGCTATTATATAGAACATATATTATAACATAACATGATAATTGATTCTGAAAGAACTTGACTTTTATAGTGAAGTGTTGTTATATAAATATAGATGCTGATATAGAAAGGTCTGACTATACCGACTTGAGTAAGTATTTCTTTTTTAAAACTAAGTATCATGTAATTGATGTCTACCTTCTTGTTTGAGCAGATATATTCATCACTCCAACAATCATGATCAATTGCGCGTAAATTAGAGCCAAAATATGCCCATATACAAGCTACAAGTGAGGATGTGAGGATGCACTTCCTAACTGAAGATGTTGCTGCACATGCCTCTATCACGTTCTTGTTTACTGTAACTTCGACTTCCTCCACTGATTTCTACCAATAAAAAAAAGGATAAAATAATTGAAGAACTTGCCCTGCAAAATAACGGACTATACGAAAAAGTCAGGAAAGGTTCAGCATGTACTATAGAATAATTATAACCAATATTGATATAGCACGACACAATGAGCCGTCTGAAATGGGTCTTTAACAAGATTATATAAATGATTTAGCTTGCACATGACATAGTGGGAATTAATGCGATGTGTAAGTAACTATTGCTAATTTTGCAAGTGAGTGAAGTTCCAACTTCTCTCTGGCCATCTAAAGAAAATTCTACCTATCCACAACTAATTTCATCCGCCATCACCCTTATGGACACCGCTGACACTGCCATAGAGATGGATATATCCACAATCTCTCTTAAACCACCGAACATTCACAAAGAAATAAAAACCAATTACATGAGAATCCACCCGTCTCTTTCAAGGACAAATTAATTAGGGGAGAGGTAGATATAGATATTATCATTGCCACTACCGACCCAGCATACCATCTACCACCTTATACATGCCATCAAAGGACCCTCTAACTTCCAAAGAAAAAAGAATCTCCTTATTCCAAGAAGATAGAGTCTGCATGTATATGCCTTAGAAATACTCCATAATTATCAAGCTTCAAGGCAAATGAATACTACACCAAATTCTTAGGAAAAAGGTCCAGGAATTGTGGAAGGTGAAAGCAAATTTTTCTTTAATTGACCTAAGTGTTGATTACTATATTGCAAAATTACAAAAACAAAATAGTATGCAGACAGTTCTACAAAATGGTCTATGGTTTAAATTTGGACATTTTCTGTCATGTCAAAGATGGGAACCAAATTTTGTTGCATCAGAGGCCAAAATCCATTACTGTTGTATAGTTTCGCCTACCAAATCTTCCTACTGAATTTTATGATGGATCTATCCTTCAAAATATTGAAAACTCAATAGGTAGATTGTTAAAAATAGATGCTTGTACATTAGAAACTTTAAGAGGGCATTATGTCAGACTATATGTGGAACTACCAATGGACCAACTGGTAGAAAAATTCATCTATATAGAAGATCATAAAAACAAATTGAATACGAAGGTGATAAAGTACTTTGCAAATTATGTGGAATGTTAGGCCATACAACAATTAATTGCCCATGCACATTAAATTCTCTGCCTGACAAAATGATCAATGAGAAAGCAGCCTCAAACCACAAAGAAGATCAAAAGACACATGCACAAAAATGACAATGGCTGGCACACAATGTTGTTTCAAAAATCAAGGAACCAACAGAAGAAAACATCAGTGGAAGGCAAAGAGGAAAATATTTAATGCCTCTACAGGTAAGTATATCAACACTCAAAAATTAAAATTTGTCAACAAAGACACTTCTTCTCTTGCAATTAGCCAAGGCAGTAAAAGACCAGCCCAGATATCCAATACCACTATTACCACTAAACTAGAAAAAACCAATGGTTTTCAATTAGAAAACCGTTTCTCTGAGTTGTATCATGAGTCCACAGTTTTAACAAACCCCACAAATAAAAATAACTGTTTATTAAATAACAAAAACATCTTGCATGACACCACTGGAGATTTTGACACATTAAATGAGGAAGCTCTCGGAGACATTACTAATCTAGTTGTCACGCCTGTTAACACTACTACTAATACAATTCTTAAGACAAATCAAGCTATCAACCTAACTAAGATCCCTACTATTAATGATATAATTAGTACTACAAATCCCATATTTAGCATTACAACTCGCTCCAATAGCAAAACACATCTGTCTACTAAACCTCATCTCAATAGCCAAATGTTGGACGACATGCACCACGTGGCAAAAGCCATGCATGCAAGATATTCAAATATATCCACTATGCTAAGCCACTCAAATTGCATGAGATTTAATCATTCCCTACCCCCAACTCTCCTATTTTAATTAACAATAACCTCACTGAAAATGCCCAAAATTCCTTTAAGCAATCAGAGGAGATACCGTCTCATCCAAATCCTCCGTCACCAACGTCCCTCCAACATGGAAAACCTTCCTCCACTCCTTTAACAACTCCAAAATCCTCTGATAATATATGTCCAACCTCCACTACCACAAGATCATCACCCACTGTCCTGAATAGAACTAGGGCTAAAGGGAGGGGTCTAATATTCAATGCCACAATCAATGATCAAGAGAGTGTGATCCTTATCCAAAACCCAAGATACCTAGCACAATTTATGGGCGCGGGCCTTCACCTGGCAATGAGCAATTACAGGAACCATGTGTGGGTGAACAATATCCTACAACCGTTAGCTCCACAACCAAATCCAAACATAGTGAAAGAGATGACAACACAATGGAATCTACCCCCCATTTCAATCCAAACCCCATACTTCCATAAAACCTAGGCTTGGACCTTCCCTTCTTCCCTCCAGAAGACCTAACTGGCCTCCACCCAATCCTGATGCAATGGGAGGAACCCCAACCACAACCACATATCCAAACATGTAAATACGCATGGAGGAAATGAACCTCAATCCTCCAGTAGTGCCAAAATGTATGCAACCCAATAGAAGAAGAAATGATCGAACAATTAGACTGAGTAGGAGAATCAGTGGTGGAAGTATCAAGCCTAAACGAGGTAAAAGTGTTCCTATTCAAGGAAACTCAATAGAAGACGCACATACTTTCATTCCCTCAAAATCTATGCAAGTGCTCAACGGACATTCGTCCCCCACAAGATAACGGTGGGAAACAGGGCAATGATTTTAGTTCCTTCTCTAAGGAGAAACTCAACTACCCCTAGGGATATGATGGAGAATGTCCACACCCGTGCACAAGATATTAATATGATTAGTCCCATTAATATCATTATATGAAATATTAGGGGGGGGGGGGGAATAATGATGACTTTGGGAGAAACTTTAGAGAGCTAATGTTACAACACAAGCCATGTGTGGTCACACTTCTTGAGACCAAAATTCTATCCCATGTTACTCTTCAAAATGAATTTGGATTTTCGGAGATGATTGAAGTCCCAACAGATGGTCAGGCCGGTGGTATGGTGGTTCTATGGGACCATGATAAAGTCAATATCCACAACTGTTGAGGTATGTTCTACTAGATCCATATGGTTATTTTCATCAATATATTCTAGCACTAATTCTTTATCTAAAGATCAAACATGGAAAAAATATTGAAAGCATAGCGGATAATTATATAGGGCCATGGCTAGTAGGGATGATTTTAATGATGTTTTTAGAGGAAATGAAAAGTTAGGAGGCAGACAATTCAACTGTATGCGTGTATTTAAACTATGGTTTAGTCTTAACTATTGTAATTTACTTGACCTTGGCTATAAAGGTAACAAATACACTTAGTCTAATAATAGATTTAGTAATAATAGTCCCATTAAGGAACGCCTTGACAAAGTCTTTGGAAATGATCAATGGATCCAAACCTTCTCAAATGCTTCTATAACTCACCTTTCTAAAATCCACTCGGATCATAATCCGTTACTCATAAACCTTATACCTAAACAATACCACCAATTTCCTAAACCATTCCGTCTTGAGCCATTTTGGTGCAAGCACCCACAATTTAAAGATGTGGTAATTACTGCATGGTCTAACAATCACTACACCATGGCTACATCGACCTTTAGAGACAATGTCATTACTTGGAAAAACAACACCTTTCGGGATATCTTTAGGAATAAAAACGAATTCTAGCCAGGCTCAATGGTATTCAAGACTCTAATGCTTATCACTCGAGCCCTTTTCTCCAAACTTGGAAGCTACCTTAAAACTCGAATTCAATAACATCCTGAAAATTTAGGAAGGCTACTGGAAACTCCGCTGTAGAACCCTTTGGCTCAATGAAGGGGATGCAAATACTAAATTTTACCATATTATGGCTACCAATATGAAAAGAAGTTATAAGATTATTTTCTTTAAGGATTAATATAGCAATTGGATCGATGATCCTGGAGTCATCCCCAACCATACTAGAGAGTATTTTATTAATATTTTCACAACTACTCATGTCTCCAGTGATTGGAGTGCTATAAGATATGATACAAAAATCTATAACAACACTGACCTATCCTTACTGGATAATCCACTCACAAACAATTAAATTATTAAGGTTTTTTTCTCCTTTAAACCATACAAATCTCCAGGCCTGGATGGACTTCATCTTTTTTCTTCCAAAAATATTGGAACATAGTAGGAAACTCAGTAACTAGCCTCTGTCAAGAAGCTTTCAATGGCGAAACAATTCCTGATGGTATAAATGAAACCCTCATATGTCTTATCCCTAAAAGTCCTAACGCAAATAACTTAAAATTTTTAGGCCTATAGGACTATGTAACACTATTTACAAAATCATTACCAAGGTCATTACAAATCGGTTAAAACCTTTCCTAAATATCCTCATTAGCCCCTATCAATCTAGTTTTATAAAAAATAGGAAGGCTAGTGAAAATACGATTATTATTCAAGAACTCATTCTCAAAATGAATAAATACCTTAGTAAAAAAAACACAATATGCTCTTAAAAATCGACCTAGAAAAGACTTTTGATTGTCTTGAATGGTCCTTCATCTATAGAGTCCTCACCTTCTTTAAATTCCCCCCAAACATCACTAAGCTTATTATGAGTTGTATTTTATCAAGCAAAATTGCTATCCTAGTTAATGGCTCTAGGCAAGGTGATCCGATGTCTCCATACTTATTTATCCTTTGTATGAAAATACTTTCCACTCCCATCAATCACAAAGTAGATATGGGTTGTTGGGATCCAATAACTATAGGGAAGAACAATTATCAATTGTCTCATTTGTTCTTCACGAATGATCTTACCCTCATGGCGGAGATCAATAATAAATCTATAAATACGATTAAGCATTACCTTGATCTATTTTGCTCCTTGTCAAGGCAAACCATCAATAGGGCTAAATAAAAAATTATCATCTCTAAACACTGCCCCAAAGATATCTGCTACGGCCTATCTAGTGTTCTCAATATCAATATTAGTTGCACATTTGAAAAATACTTAGGCTTTCCCATTACTAATTCGAAACCTAGAGCGACTGACTTCCAATTTGTTGTTGATAATATGCTTGCAAGATTAGCCACCTGAAAAACAAACTGTCTTACCATGGCAGGTAGGTGCACCCTAGCTACCTCGTGTCTTAATTCCCTCCAAACCACATTATTCAATATACCTATTGCCTCAAAGATTCTTAAAAATATAGACAAAATCCAACAAAATTTCTTATGGGGTACAAATGACACCTCCAAAAAACTCCATCTTATAAAATGGGGCGCCATCACCAAGCATAAAAAGGAAGGTGGATTAGGGATACACACGGCCAAGAGCAAAAATTTAGTGAACCTAGCTAATCTATCTTGGAGACTCCTCTCAACACTCATTCCCCTTGGGTAAAAACAATTCATGAGCTCCATGGTACTAGGAAAAATATTAATAACTCATCTTTTATTTGGTACAGCATTATCCAGGGATGGGATATTTGTAGCAAAGGTATTACTTGGCTGCCCCATAAATTATCAAAACTCAGTGTTTGGAATAATCGTTGGATCCATAAATCCCCACCGTTACGCCAATGCATCTATGGTCCCCTAACTGAACTTGATAATATGCTAGCCATTAAGGATATCTGGATTAATAATCAGCAGGACTTATCAAAATTATCCATTGAGCTTCAACCTTTCTTGATTAACAAAATAAAATCCACCACTTCCAACTCTAATAATTGTGACACTCCTATTTGGTCACTAACCACTAATGGTCATTTTACTAGAAAGCCATGCTAGAAACTATTAGACACTCAATCAAACAAAGCTAAAGATTTTTCTTGGATTTAGGAACTGACTTGTCCCAACAAAGTAGAAGTCTTGATATAGAAATGCTACTATGACAGACTTCCTACAAGAAGCTACTTAAACCATATTGGTATAAATATTGACCCTACTTTCACCTTCTGTAAGAGTCAGAAGGAAACCATTACTCACATATTCATGAACTACTCAGCCGTAAATGATTTTTGGCTACACTTAGGCATAAACATGGAAAGTTGGAATATAACGAGTAACTGGTTGACAAATATTCGTGATCATGATTGTATACTAAAATAGGGCATCATTAATTGGAAAGAAATATTTTATTTTGATATATGGACTATTTGGGTCAATAGAAATAATAACTTGTTTAATAACACCACAATCAAAGCCTTCATGCAATATGCCCACAAGCAAGCAGTGGAATATAAATTCCTCACTGACAAGGAAGCTATGCCACAACAAAAAATTCTCATCTCAGTAAAATGGTTTAAACCACCTTGTAACCATATTAAGCTTAATATCGATGGATCCTTTAAAGAAGGAACATCTCGTTGTGGCTTTGGTGGCCTATTCAGCCACAATAAGGGCCAATGGGTGCTTGGGTTCCAAGGGTCTCTACCAGGCCTATCACCCTTTCATGCTGAGTTGATGGCACTAAAGACGGTCCTACATCTTGCAATGTCACAAGGTTTCACTAACTTAGAAGTGGAATCAGACTCTACGGAATGTTATTATCTACTTAGAGAATGGTAACACAACCCTTAACAACATTATTCATGAATGCAGGTTATTGATGATCCAGGTGAAAGTTACAATTCAGCACAACTTTAGAGAGGCCAATAAGCTAGCACACAAACTGGCTAAGAATGTTGTTCATGTAAACATTGGCAGGGATCTCAAAAGTATGCACTACCCACCACTTTTTGCAACCGTTGTTTTATACTCAGAATATGAAGGTTCTATTTACCAAGTTAAAAACATTAGCAAAGATGCATGCACTAAGTTTGCATCCTTTGGAAATAAAAATGTCCTGCGTGACATTAGTGTCTTATGTAATAGCCAAGTAGGTGATGTTCCTTTGGACAATGCTAACTGTGTAAACTCTATTTTATGATTTCAATATAATAGATCCCTGCTTATTTCACGACCCGAATTACCCTCCGAACGGTCTCGTGACGGCACCTAGTCTCTACGACTAGGTAAGCCTAAAATTTGCGGAAAATAAGACAAAAACAATAATAGAAGCAGTAAAGAAGAAGCAATACTATAAAATTTAGCCGCTCGACATTTACAGCTTTTACTTTCCCAAAACCCGGAACATCACAAAGTCACAAACTCTGAACTATTGTAGCTCTATACAAAGGAATAAGGAAATATATCTATATATCTCCTATATCTATACTAGAGTAGGAAGGGGACTCGTGAGATCCTGCGGACGCGGCAGAATTACCTTGCGATCTCCTAGGCAGCTGCTAAGATACGCCTAGCCACTGTATGGTGCACTGGTACCTGGATCTGCACATGGAAAAAACATGCACAGGAAAGGGCGTGAGTACTCCACAGTCGGTACTCAATAAGTGCCAAGCCTAACTTAGTCAAGTAGTGACGAGGTCATGTTGAGGCTCTACTGAGTTTTAAAACAAGTAAGTTATAAATTTAAATAGTGAAATATAGATAAGCAATGATAAACAGGATTAATGGAAACTAGAAGAATTAATAACAGAAAGAGAGTCCTCGGCTCAACACAACATATATCTCAACAGTAAATATGCAATGTAGTGCAAGGGGAAAGCTCCGGAATCTCAGTCCGTAGTCCCAATTTAAATATGCTATGTAGTACGGGGCGAAAAGCTCCCGGATCTCCGTCCGTAGTCCCAATTTAAATATGCAATGCAGTACAGGGGAAAAGCTCCCGGATCTCAGTCCGTAGTCCCAATTTAAATATGAAATACAGTATAGGGGGAAAGTTCCCGGATCTCGGTCCATAGTCCCAATTTAAATATGCATTGCAGAAGTATGTCGGATACGGCTTAATTAAACAGTTCAGGAAAAACAACAGGCAAGAATATAGTAAAACTACCTAAGCATGGTGCAACTAGTAGAAAATAAGAGGAAATCAAGTAAGCACAGGTAGGCATGCTTATTCTTAAGCTAACTACTCAGTTAAGACAGGAAACAGTAAACATAAGAATAAAAATAAGTGATTGCACGAAAGGAAAAATGGAATTTTAGCAAAAATGACCCGTGTACGCACTCGTCACCTCACGTACACGGCGTCCACGTAACAAAATCAGTATAAAAATGCCTAAGGGAAAGTCCTCAACACAGAGTTAGGCAAGCCACTTACCTTGACTGCGCTAATCAAGTCTATACCATGCTCTTGCCACCAGTATCCAACTCCGGGTGGCCCAAATCTAGTCAATTCAATTGCATAGTTTAAATATCATTTCAAGGAAATAAGATAGCTATTAAGTTCGAAGCTAATACGCGAAATTAGGAAATTCTCACAAAAAGTCCCCCTAGCCCTCGAAATCGGGTAAAAATTAAATTTTCCGGACACCCATTCACTCATGAGTCTAATCATATAAAAATCTCTCAAATCGGATGTCAAACACTCACTCAAAACTCAATAATTCGGTCTATCAAGTTCATCCAAATTTTCCACCCAAATTCGAATTTTAAAGACTAGATTTAAGTTAGGAATCATGGAAATTAATCTATGTTGGGTAGAAATAACTTACCCAAGTTACCCAGGTGCAAAAGCCTCCAAATATTGCCTCTCCCGAGCTCTAAAATTCAAAAATGGTGAAAATAACATAAACCCTCAGACTGGGTCTTTAAAAGACTGCTCAGATATTTCTTCTATGCTATCGTGTACAATGAGTCGCGATAGCGGAGAGCATTCATCCACGCGCCTAAAAACCTTCATCACGATCGTGATTGCGTGACTACGATCGCGGACCTTCACGACCCAGAGCTACGCGATCGCAGGTGGGGCCACGTGACCGCGTAGAACAAATATTGAAACTCCCCCAGACCAAGAATACTCTATGCGAACACGGTCCAGGTCATGCGATTGCGAAGACCAAGATTCCAACAAACTGCGATCGCGGGCCTCTTCTTGCGATCACATGACCTCTCACATTTACCTTACGCGATCGCGAGTGAACCCTTGCGATCGCAGAGAGAAAAATACTACTGTACAAAAACTAGAAAACCAGTTAAGGCTATTAGGCTAAAAATGCCCGTTTGAACACCCGAAACACACCCGACGCCCTCGGAACCTCAACCAAAGTTACCAACAATCCCTAATACCTCATTCAAACTCGGTTTAGCCTTAAAAACACATCTCATAACATCAAAATCATCGAATATGCATAGATTCAAGCCTAAGAACTTATGAAGTTTCTAGGATTCACATTCAATGCCGAAACACGTCTAAACTCATCCGAATGACCTCATATTTTGCACACAGGTCATAAATGACATTACGGACCTGCTGTCGCTTTCGAAATTCCACTCCGAGTCTGATATCAAAATTTCACCTATCGGCCGAAATCGCCGAAATTCTAAGTTTCGCCAATTCAAGCCTAAATCTACAATCGACCTCGAAAACACATTCTGAACACGCTCCTAACGCCGGAATCACCCAACATAGCTAACGGAGTCGACAGAATTCCATTCTGGATCCGTCTTCACACAGCTCTAGCTACGGCCTGATTTCAAAGGCTAAAATCCATATTTAAGGACTATACGTTCAAAATCACTCCGAATTTTACCATTCAATATTTTGACAAGTTTCAATAACATAAATAGACATGGGAGAAGCAGTTATTAGGGGATCGGGGTGCTAACTCTCAAAATGACCGACCGGGTCGCTACATTCTCCCCCTCTTAAGAAAATCATTCGTCCTCGAACGAGTATAGAAACATACCTGAAGCTATGAAAAGATGAGGGTAATGACTCCGCATGTCCTGCTCGGTATCCCAAGTCGCCTCCTCAACCGGATGACCCTTCCACTGAACCTTCAATGAGGCAATATTCTTCGACCTGAGCTTCCTGACCTGCCTGTCCAAATTAGCCACAGGCTCCTCAACATATGATAGATCCTTATCCAACTGGACTGAGTTGAAATCCAAAACATGAGTCGAATCACCGTGATACTTCCGGAGCATGGAAACGTGGAATACCAGATAAACTCCTGCTAGGTTGGGAGGCAAAGCCAACTCATAAGCAACCTCCCAAACCCGATGCAACACCTCAAAAGGCCAATGAACCTCAAACTCAGCTTACCCTTCTTCCTGAATCTCATGACGCCCTTCATAACGATACCCGAAGCAAGACCCAATCACCAGCCGTAAATTCCAAGTCACGAACCTTCCGGTCCGCATAACTCTTTTGCCTGGACTGGGCTGTGTGAAGTCTTTCCTGAATCACCTTCACCTTGTCCAGGGCATCCTGAACCAAGTTTTTACCCAACAATCGGGCCTCGCCCGGCTCAAACCATCCCACTGGAGACCTGCACCGCGTACCATACAAAGCCTCATATGGCGCTATCTGAATGCTGGACTGGTAGCTATTTTTATAAGCAAAATATTCAAGAGGCAAGTATCGATCCCATGACCCTCCAAAATCTATCACATAGGCACGAAGCATATCCTCGAGAATCTGAATCGTGCGCTCGGACTGCCCGTCCGTCTGAGGGTGAAAAGTTGTACTCAACTCTACCATGGTGCCTAACTCCTGCTGAACGGCTCTCCAGAACCGTGAAGTGAACTGTGTACCTCTGTCTGAACTGATAGATACTGTGATACCGTGGAGGCGAACAATCTCTCTGATATAAATCTCAGCCAACCTCTCAGATGAATAGGTAGTCAATACTGGAATGAAATGGGTTGATTTGGTCAGCCGGTCCATAATCACCCAAATAGAATCATGCTTCCTCAAAGTCCGAGGAAGTCCAACCACAAAGTCCATGGTGATCCGCTCCCACTTCCACTCTGGAAGCTCAATCTACTGAAGTAACCCTCCCGGTCTCTAATGCTCACATTTGACTTGCTGACAGTTGAGACACTTGGCTACAAACTCCACTATATCCTTCTTCATCCTTCGCCACCAATGTGCTGTTTCAGATCCTGGTACATCTTCGCAGTACCCGGATGGATGGAACACCGCGAACATAGGGACTTCTCAAGAATTAACTCCCGATGACCATCCACATTTGGCATACAGATACGACCGTACATCCTCATCACACCATCGTCACCTATAGTCACGTCCCTGGCATCACCACGCCGGACCCTGTCCTAAAGAACCAGAAGGTGGGGATCATCATACTGGCGCTCCCTGATGCGGTCATAAAGAGAAGACCGAGCAACCACACAAGCTAGCACCCGACAAGGCTCATAAAGATTCAATCTCACGAACTGACTGGCTAAGGAATGAACATCTAAGGCTAGAGGCCTCTCATCTGCATGAAGATATGCCAAACTCCCCAAACTCTCTACCCGGCGACTCAAGGCGTCGACTACCACATTGGCCTTTCTCGGATGGTATATTAGAGTGATTTCATAGTCCTTTAGCAACTCCAACCACCTACGCTGGCACAGATTGAGATCCTTCTGCCTGAATATGTGCTTCAAACTCCGGTGGTCCGTGAATATCTCACAGGGAACACCATATAAATAATGACGCCATATCTTCAAGGCGTGAACAATCGCTGCCAACTCGAGACCATGAACATGGTAGTTTTTCTCTCTTTTAACTGCCTGGACGCATAGGCAATCACCCTACCGTCCTGTATCAACACTGCTCCCAGGCCAATCATCGAAGTATCACAATAGACTGTATAGGACCCTGAACTTGTGGGTAATACTAACATTGGGGATATAGTCAGGCTGTCTTGAGCTTCTGAAAGCTCTCCTCGCACTCCTAAGTCCATATAAAAGGTGCACCTTTCTGGGTCAGTCTAGTCATGGGCGCTGATGGATGAAAATCCCTCCACAAAATGGCAATAATACCCAGCCAAACCGAGGAAACTACGGATCTCAGTAGTTGAGGTCGGTCTGGGCCACTCTGCACCACCTCCACCTTCTTCGGATCTACCTCGATCCCATCCGAAGACACCACATGGCCTAGGAATTCCACAGAATCAAGCAAAAATTCACACGTAGAAAACTTGGCATATAACTTCTTCTCCCTCAATGTCTGAAGCACGGTCCTCAAGTGCTGCTCATGGTCCTCCTGGGACCGAGAATATACCAGAATGTCATCAATGAACACAATGACGAAAGTATCAAGATAAGGCCGAAATACCCTGTGCATCAGGTGTATGAAGGCTGCTGGGGAATTGGTCAGCCCAAATGACATAACAAGGAACTCATAGTGGCCATATCTGGTCCTGAAGGCAGTCTTTGGGATATATGGCTCCCGAATCTTGAACTGATGATAGCCCGAATACAGATCAATCTTGGAGAACACCCTAGCACCTATAACTGGTCAAATAGATCATCAATATAAGGAAATGGGTACCTGTTCTTCACTATCACCTTATTCAGCTGCCGGTAGTCAATACACATATGCATCAGGCCATTCTTTTTCTTCACGAATAACACCGGAGCACCCCAAGGTGATACACTGGGCCTGATGAATCCCTTATCAAGAAACTCCTACAACTGCTCCTTCAACTCAGGAGGAGCCATGCGATAGGGAGGAACGGAAATGGCCTGAGTGCCCGACAATAAGTCAATGCCGAAATCAATGTCTCTATTTGGCTACATACCTGGAAGATCAGCTGGAAACACATCAGGATAGTCCCTGACAACTAGAACTGACTCAATTGTAGGGGTCTCAGCACTAACATCTCTCACATAAGCCAAATACGCATCACACCCCTTTTCAACCATCCGCTTAGCCTTAAGAAAAGAAATGACTCGGCGGGGAGTATACTCTAAGGAACCTCTCCACTCTAACCTCAGTAATCTTTGCATAGCCAGCGTCACAGTCTTGGCGTGACAATCAAGAATATCATAATAGGGAGACAGCCAATCCATACCCAATATAACTCGAAATCTACCATGCTGAGTAATAGTAAGTTAGCCTTGGTCTCAAAACCACTAATAACAATCAAGCATGATCGATATACACGGTCCACAACAAGAGAATCTCCCACAGGAGTAGAAACATATACGGGGGAACTCAAAGAATCCCGAGATATCCCAAAATGTGAAGCAAATTAAGAAGACACATATGAATATGTAGAGTCTGGGTCAAATAATACCAATGCATCCCTATGACAAACAGGGACGATACTTGTAATGACTGAATCTGAAGCAACGACCTCTGAACGGGCTGGAAGAGCATAATATCTGGCCTGGCCTCCCTCTCTAGGGCGACCTCCACCTCCACCTCGAGCTATCTGAGAAGGTGGGGTAGTAGCTGGGGCTGGAAGAATAGCTGGAGGACCCGATGGAAGATGGGGAACCTGATAAGTCTGAGGTGGTGCACCCCTCCTAGCTCTGGGGAAATATCTGATCACATGACGAGGGTCACCACATCCAAAACAACCCCTCAGAGGACGTGGCAACTGCTGCTGACTCTGAACTGGCCTGCTGGACTGGCCACTGATAGCAACTCGAGCAGGAGGCACCTGAGATACTGGTGGTGCCTAATAAGGCTCCTGAGGTCTAGGAGGAGCTGGAATGCCACTGGCTACTAGAAGAGCTGAATGAATGGGGCGACTCACAAAACCCCTACCATAGCGTACTGCTGGTGCACGGGCTCCTGAAAAATGACCAGTCTCTTGAGACCTCATGGCCTCTCTCTCCTCCCTGTCCCAGGCTAACATAGTCTCAATCCTCCGAGCAATACTCACAGCCTGCTGGTAAGTATTATCGGTCTCCAGCTCTCTGGCCATGCTGGTTCGAGTGCTAGGGTGGAGTCCCTCAATAAAGAGTCGGACCCTCTTTCTGACAGTGAAAACCAAAGCTGGTGTATGGCGAGCCAAATCGCTGTAACGGACTGCATACTCTGACACAGTCATGGTACCCTGGCGTAGCTGCTCAAACTCTATATGCCAAGCATCCCTGAAGCTCTGAGGGACAAACTCAAGTAAGAGCATCTCGGAGAACTGAGCCCAAGTAAGTGAAGCTGCCTTGTCTGGACTACTAAGCTCAAAAGCACGCCACCACTGATAAGTTGATCCCCTCAGCTGGAAAGCAGTGAATTAAACCCCACTCGTCTCCACAATACCCATAGTGCGGAGAATGCGATGACACCCCTCAAGAAAACCCAGGGCGTCATCCAAAGCTAGTCCGCTGAACTCAGGTGGGTGGTACTTCTTGTACCTCTCAAGTCGGAGTTGCTCTGCCTCAAAAATAGCTATCCTAGTATCAAGCTGAGCTGGAGCTGCTGGGGGCATAGGAATATACTCTGGAACCTACCCAATATGGACCCTATGCTTAAGAGTACGGGCTGCGGAAGTCTGTGTCCCTCCCCCGGCCTGGGATGTAGCTGGAGCTATCGGAAGTAGTCCCGCCTGAGACAGAGTATTGAAGGAACTCAAGAACTAAGCCAATGTCTCCTAGAGGGCTGGAGTAATAGTAGGGACCTCCTGTGCCCCTCCAACTGCGACCGTTGGGGACTCCTCTGCCTCTGATCTAGCTGGTGTTCGGGCTGCACCGCGTGCTCGTCCTCTGCCCCGGCCCCTGCCTCTGGTGGCTCTAACTGAGGGCTCGGGTGCCTGGTCATCAGTACGTCTGGTGCGGGAGTGAACCATTTGTAAGCAAGAATAGAATAAAGTTTAAGAATTTGATGACAGTAACTAGCACGATAAGGAATTCGAAAGAATTTAATGGTTCATAACAGTTACATAGCGTCTCGAAGATAGATACGGACGTCTCCGCACCGCTCCGTGAGACTCTAATAAACCGGCTTGTGACTTGTGACTCTTATGAACCTACACGCTCTGATACTAACTTGTCACGACCCGAATTACCCTTTGAATGATCTCGTGACGACACATAGTCTCTACGACAAGGTAAGCCTTAAATTTGCGGAAAATAAGACAAAAACAATAATAAAAACAGTAAAGAAGAAGCAATACTATAAAATTTAGCCGCTCGGCATTTACAGCTTTTACTTTCCGGAAACCCGCAACATCACAAAGTCACAAACTCTGAACTACTGTAGCTCTATACAAAGGAATAAGGAAATGTATCTATATATCTCCTATATCTATACTAGAGTAGGAAGGGGACTCGTGAGATTCTGCGGACGCGGCAGAATTACCTCGTGGTCTCCTAGGCAACTGCTAAGATATGCCTAGCCACTGTACGGTGCACTGGTACCTGGATCTACACATGGGAAAACATGCGCAGGAAAGGCCGTGAGTACTCCACAGTCGATACTCAGTAAGTGCCAAGCTTAACCCCAGTCAAGTAGTGACGACGTCACGTTGAGGCTCTACTGAGTTTTAAAATAAGTCAGTTATAAATTTAAACAGGGAAATATAGATAAACAATGATAAACAGGATTAATGGAAACTGGAAGAATTAATAACAGAAAGAGAGCCCTCGGCTCAACACAACATATATCTGAACAGTAAATATGCTATGCAGTACAAGGAGAAAGCTCCCGGATCTCAGTCTGTAGTCCTAATTTAAATATGCTATGCAATATAGGGGGAAATCTCCTGGATCTCCGTCCGTAGTCCCAATTTGAATATGCAATGCAGTATAGGGGGAAAGTTCCCGGATCTCGGTCCGTAGTCCCAATTTAAACATGCATTGCAGAAGTATGTCAGATATAGCTTAATTAAATAGTTAAGGAAAAACAACAGGCAAGAATAAAGTAAATATATCTAAGCATGGTGCAACTAGTAGCAAATAAGAGGAAATCAAGTACGGACAGGTAGGCATGCTTATTCTTAAGCTAACTACTCAGTTAAGACAGGAAACAATAACATAGGAACGAAAATGAGTGATTGCATGGAAGGAAAAATGGAATTTTAGAAAAAATGACCCGTGTACGCACTTGTACCTCACGTACACGGCGTCCACGTAACAAAATCAGTATAAAAATTCCTAAGGGGAAGTCCCCAACACAGAGTTAGGCAAGCCACTTACCTTGACTGCGCTAATCAACTCAATACCACACTCTTGCCACGAGTATCCAACTCCGGGTGGCCCAAATCTAGTCAATTCGATTGCATAGTGTAAATATCATTTCAAGGATACAAGATAACTATTAAGTTCGAAGCTAATATGCGGAATTAGGAAATTCGCCCAAAAAGTCCCCCGGGCCCACGTCTCAGAATCAGATAAAAATTATATTTTCCGAACACCCATTCACTCACGAGTCTAATAATATAAAAATCTCTTAAATCGGATATCAAAAACCCACTCAAAACTCAATAATTCGGTCTATGAAGTTCATCCAATTTTTCCCAAATTTTCCATCCAAATTCGAATTTTGAAGACTAGATTTAAGTTTCAAATCATGGTGATTAATCTAAGTTGGGTAGAAATCACTTACCCTAAAAACATTCATCGCGATCGCGATTGCGTGACTGCGATCGCGGACCTTCATGACCCAGAGCTACGCGATCACGGTTGGGGCCACGCGACCGCGTAGAACAAATATTGAAACTCCCCCAGACCAAGAATACTCTATGAGAACGCAGTCCAGGTCATGCGATCGCGAAGACCAAGATTCCAATACACTGCGATCACCGGCCTCTTCTTGCGATCGCAGATAACAAATCACAGGACCTCTCACATTTACCTTACGCGATCGCGGGTGAACCCTAGCGATCGCAGAGAGCAAAATACTGCTGTAGAAAAACCAGAAAACCAGCTAAGGCTATTAGGCCAAAATGCTCGTTTGAACACCCGAAACACACCCGAGGCCCCCGGGACGTCAACCAAAATTACCAACCAACCCTAATACCTCATTCAAACTTGGTCGAGCCTTAAAAATACGTCTCATAACATCAAAATCATCAAATATGCATAGATTCAAGCCTAAGACTTATGACGTTTCTAGGATTCACATTCCATGCCGAAACACGTCTAAACTCATCCGAATGACCTCAAATTTTGCACACAGATCATAAATGACATTATGGACCTGCTGTCACTTTCATAATTCCATTCCGAGCCCAATATCAAAATTTCACCTATCGGCCGAAATCGCGAAAATTCTAACTTTCGCGAATTGAAGCCTAAATTTTCAACCGACCTCGAAAACACATTCTAAACACGCTCCTAACCCCGGGATCACACAATGGAGATAACGGAGTCGACGTTATTCCATTCCAGATCCGTCTTCACACAGCTCTAGCTACGGCCTGATTTTAAAGGCTAAAATCCACATTTAAGGACTATATGTCCAAAATCACTCTGAATTTTACCACTCAATATTCCAACAAGTTTCAATTACATAAATAGACATGGGAGAAGCAGTTATTAGGGGATCGGGGCGCTAACTTTCAAAATGGCTGTCCGGGTCGTTACAGCTTATCATAAAAAAAAGACATAGTGGGAGACACGCTTTACATTATACAATGTACATTATAATCTACCGATATTAATTACTTGAAAAGAATAAAAAATAAGTATTAATTTCCCAAAACAGATCAGCCTATCTATTAATCGATTTGAAAATAGCATGATCGTCTCGCTTTTTGTTCATTTTCGCCACGAAACATAGGCGCCATAATAAGAAGCAGGCGAAACAGCTAGAACTTGCCTCGCCTTTTTGCACCTATCCTTCTTTCTTTCTTACCTATAGCTCTCTGGTCTTAGTGACGAAATTCACTTGAACTAGAAGGAGTGAATAGCTACAACTGCTTTAATAAGTCTAAGGCCCCTAATCGTATGGATTTTGTTCTTTATTTTATACCTTTTGTGAAGTACAACGTTTGGCGTGAATTGTTGGAGGAGCATAATCAGACTAAGAGGGAGAGGACCTTTATAGCCAAAATTCTTCCCCCACTTCTACCTCCTTCCGCAATAGTAATATAACCCATCAATCCCACCCGCGAGCCAAAGGACAATAGCTGATAGCTGATGTCCCTAGCCTTAACTTCTTTATCTACTTGAAATCTGATGGGACGCCACATTCACTACCATCGCACTCTAGGTCAACCTAGGGCCCCAAGGGTGAGTAACCTATGCTTGATGGAACCCCTCACAGAATCCATATAAGTTGCGTACAAAGTTGGTGACATGTATTTATAATATAAATCCATCCTTCTCAATGGTTGCATTAGTACAATAAATTTACAAAATAAAATTTTAGCTTCAAATACAGTAGGATATGAAAACTATGAAAGGTTGATGGTAACATAAATAGCCTTAAAACATGAAGTATTTAGATAAGATAGTTACACAATTTATGTCACGACCCGGAATTCACACCATCGGGACTATGATGACGCATAATATTTCACTTGCTAGGAAATCCAACATTACAGAATAATTAAGCCAATTCTTATTCAATTTAGTAAATAAAGTCAATTATGCTACAACGGAAGTAAAATGAATGAGGAATAATATAAAACTCATAATATCTTATACATTTAGGATTAGGAGTCACAACTCATGAGTTACTATGATTTACTGCAAACAGAGTCTGAAAGGAAATACACTGTTCTAAAAGAAAAGAAACAATAAATAATGTGGCTAGGAAGAGACTCCAGAGTCTGCGGACGCTAGCAGATCTACCTTGGCTCTCCTGTCGAGCAAGTCCAGATGCTAACCTCACGATCAGCTCGGGCCGGTACCAAAATCTGCACAAGAAGTGCAGAATGTAGTATGAGTACAACCAACCCCATATACTCTATAAGTGACGAGCCTAACCTCGACGAAGTAGTGACGAGGCTAAGGAGGGTCATTCACAATACAAACTGTACCCAATATAAATAATATAAACAGAAAAGGAAATACAGAACGAAATAAAGCAGTCAATTGAAAGTAATAGCTACTTCTTCAGGAATAAGTCAACGACATTCAGAATTTACCAATCCTTAAGTGCGAAAGGAAATGCTGTAAAACTATCACATCTCAAAGGAATATAAACACACAAGTTATTGCAGTGCGCAACCCGATCCCACTGTACGTCACATAATATTCCCTTATTTTCTCGTAACAACATTAACAAAAAAGAGTATATATATATAGGTGTTGCGGCACGCAATCCGATCCCACCATATCCCAATATCACAATCCCAGTTCACCCTTATTCCACTACAACAATCCACTCTTATTACACTTGTTGCAGCATGTAACCTGTTCCCACCATATAGTATAGATTCATTCAAATCATGGAAAAACCTTTACAATCCCTAAACACCAAACTGAAACAAATAGGAAACCTTGTACAACATGATAATCCGCATAAGTAATACTACACACCGATACCAATCTAGAATTTGCAACTAAAAGGTGCAAATAAACCGACTTGAGCAAATAGTAGGAAATCATGAAATTTTGAAAAGATCTAATACCATAAACAGGAAGAAACAATGACTAACAGGTAGCAATTAGGCATGGTAGAGCATATAACAAGAAATAAAAGGAAGGAGATAATTTAAGAAAAGCGGGAAAACAGGGAAAAAAGATATTTCGGCAGCACATAAGCACTCGTCACCTCGCATATACGCCGCTCACATGAAATTCACACAATACATAGTCTGAGGGATCCTAATTCCCTCAGGTCAAGGTTAGAGACAACACTTACCTCACTCCAAAAACCACTCAATGCTCAACCACAACTTTGCCTCTCAAACAAGCCTCCGAATGTATAGAATCTAGCAAATTACCAACCAAACGATTCAAATTAAGCCTTAGGAACTACTCGTGATTGCAAAGAATTCAATTTAGGCCATTTTGTTAAAAAGTCAACCCCCGGGCCCGCTTGGTCCAATCTCGAAGTTCAGATCAAAACCTGATTACCCATTCACCCCCGAGCCCAGTTATGTAATTTGTTTTGGAATCCGACCTTAAGTTGAGGTCTAAATCCCCAATTTACAAAATCCCTAATTTCTATCCAAAACCCCCCCAATTCCACCATGAAAACACAAGATTTATGTTGAAATCTTAGAAAATGCAGCGAAAGATTGAAAGAAACTAGTTTCGAATCACTTACCAGTGATTTGGGGAAGAAAGGTTCTTTGAAAAATCGCCTCTAGGGTTTCTTGTTTTGAAAATTGTGAAGAATAAGCAAAATCCCGTCTAAGTCAAGTTTTACCCAGCTGCAGATGTCGTATTTGCGACCAGGGGTTCGCAAATGCGAAACCCACAAATGCGAATAAACCATAATAATTGCGATGTCCTCGTATCTCTGCATTCATCGCATTTGCGATGAGACGTTCGCAAATGCGAACACTGAGTCTCCGCAAACGTGACCATTTGATCGCATTTGCGATCACTACCCGCACCTGAACCCCTTCGCAAATGCAAAAAACATGTGGCCCATCTACTCTTTGCAAATGCGATGAGTATCTCTCTGAGAACCCATCAAAGGTTGAAAATGTGAAGGTTGATCTAGCAAATGCGATATCAGAGGCCTGCACCAGAACTGAAACACCTGCAACATTTTCTAAGTCCAATTTCACTCTGTAGCCTATCCGAAACTCATCTGAGCCCTCGGTGCTCTAAACAAACTATGCACATAAGTATAAAAATATCATACTAACTTACTTGCGCAATCAAATCGCCAAAATAACACCTAGAACTATGAATTGAACACCAAATCAAATGAAATTTTCAAGAAAACTTTGAAACTTCTATTTTCACAACCGGACATCCGAATCACATCAAACCAAATCCACTTCTTACCAAATTTGACAGACAAGCCATAAATGTAGTATTGGACCTATACCTGGCTACGAAACTAAAATACGAACCCGAGATCCAAAAGTCAAACATTGGTAAAACATTTCAAATTCATTAAGCCATAAACTTTTAAATTTGTACAATTTGAGATTTCTCGGACTAGGGCTTCTAAATTTGATTCCGGGCATACGCTCAAGTCCCAAATCACGATACGTATCCATCCGGATCGTCAAAATATGAATCCGGGTTTGTTTGCTCAAAAAGTTGAAAGAAGTCAACTCAAATGGATTTCAAGGCAATATTTTATATTTTTTTTAGTTTTAACATAAAGTCGTTCCGAAAATATGCCCAGACTGTGCACGCAAATCGAGGAACGCTAAAATGATATGTTTAAGGCATAAGAACACAGAATTGAGTTCTAAAATATAAGATGACCTATCGGGTCATCACATTCTCCCCCGCTAAAACAATTGTTCGTACTCGAACGGATATAGAAAAGTGCCTGAACTAGTGAAAAGGTGGGGATATCTACTTCGTATATCCGAATAGGACTCCCAAGTAGCTGCCTCGACATGCTGACCTCTCCAATGCACTCAGAATAAAGGATAATTCTTCGACCTCAACTGACGAACCTACCAGGCTAGAATAGCCATTGGCTCCTCCTCGTAAGTCAAATCCTTGCAACTGGACAGAGCTAAAATATAACACATGGGATGGATCGCCGTGAAATTTTCAGAGCATGGACACATGGAACACCGGATGAACTATTGATAACCCCGGTGGAAACGCAAGCCTGTAAGCCACCTCTTCCTCTCTCTCAAGAATCTCAAAAGGCTTGATGCACCTCTTCTTTCCAAACCGCATTACACCTTTCATGGGTGATACCCGGAGCAACACTCTCTCCCAGACCATGGATGAAATATCACGAACTGTACGGTCTGCATAACTCTTCTGCCTGGGTTGAGTTGTGAGAAGTCGATCCTGAATAATCTTGACCTTATCAAAGACATACTGCACTAGATTTATACCCAACAACCGAGCCTTCCCTGGATCGAAACATCCAACTGGCGATCGACACCGCCTACCATATAATGCCTGATAGGGAGCCGTCTGAATGCTCGACTGATAGTTGTTGTTGTAAGAAGACTCTGCAAGTGGCAAGAACTGATCCCACGATCCTCCGAAGTCTAGGACACATGCGTGGAGCATATCCTCCAATATCTGAATAATGCGCTCGGACTGTCCGTCCACCTGAGGATGAAACGTTGTGCTCAACTCAACTCGCGTGCCCAACTCATGATGTACTGCTCTCCAGAAGTGCGAGATGAACTGAGTGCCTCGATCAAAAATGATAGACACGGGCATACCGTGAAGACGGGCGATCTCGTGGATATAAATCTCTGCCAACCGCTCTGAAGAATAGGTCACTGCCACAAGAATGAAATGCGCTGACTTAGTCAGTGTGTCCACAATGACCCAAACTGCGTTGAAATTCCTTTGAGTCCGTGGGAGTCCAACAACGAAATCCATAGTGATACGCTCCCACTTCCACTCAGGAATCTCTAACTTCTTAAGCAAACCACCAGGTCTCTAATGCTCTGTCATGCCTTGAACCTGGGGTGAGACCGGCACTCGGTGCCTCACCTATCCTTGTGTACCAACTTGCGACTAAGGGACTCTGAACATATAATGTCATAATTTGGCCATGGGACACATAGCAAGAAAATTTGCAAACACTGACTAAACATCAACATAAAGCTGGGCCAACAAGTCTGTTATAACTACTACAGCTGGAAAACCTATCAAAATATAGATACAAGGCCTACAAGCCCAACATACTGCACTAACCGACAGGATATGTCTACAAGCCTTTACTAATGGATATACTGTGATTGGAACAGGGCCCCGACCTACTCATAACATATATACATATATACACAAGATGTACATAAAGGTCCAGACCTGGAAACTCCGAAAGGCATAGACCTTACCGATCAACCTAAACTCGCGCAACACTTAATGAGGAGGTCTACCCATCTGTCTATCTGAACTTGCACGCATGAAATGCAGCGCCCCCAAAAAAGGGACATTAGTACGAAATAATGTACAGATCATGTAAGGCAATATACTGAAAGCTGAAACTGAACTGATAATATAATAATTGAAATTAATTGGGAGTTAAAGATAATATTAAGATATGCTCACCTACTGATACTGACTCAACTCTCTCAATATAGTAAGTAAAATAGATGTACGGCCTTAGAAGGCTCTATATATATATATATAATTGCTCTGCTGTATTAGGCTAGCTCATAGGCGCTCGGCCATACTAGGCTCTATATTTCGGACAACTGGGATCACTCATAGGCGCTCGGCCACAGTAGGCTCGGTATATAACTTACCATCTGATCTGAGGTTGCCCAATAGGTGCCTGCCCATAGATTATAGCTCGATGGTAGTGGAATTACTGTAATACTGTATATATAGACTCTCTCCTCTCTTGACTGGAAGAAGACAATACTCGATTGAATATGAAGTCCTGATAAGGGAGAATACTGTAACTTATGAGACTAGGATAATGTATATAAATTCAGGAGTATGAAATACTCTTTATGCCTCGTTATCAAACATATGTAATTGCGAGATCATACCAAAATGAAAGAAATATTTAGCCTTAACATACCTGGTGTAGGAAAAAATCCGTATGATATTCTAGAGAAAGATTGCACCGGGATTCTTTATAATTTCAAAAAAATATCACGCTGCCAAGATGAAATTTGTCTTTGAACTATTGTTGAAGATACGTATGAGAATCTTGCTGAAAATTCTCATGGAAATCTTATATTACATATGATCTCTCTTTGTTAGAGATGTCTTTTATTAGTATTGATGTGGACCCCACCTTATTTGGTGGCTTAACCACATATCCTCAATCTTGCCACATGATCCCTATGACTTAAGAGTCATATATTTAGGGTGGCTTGGTGCCATGTGGGGGTTAATATTTATTCAATAACTATCCACTTAATTAATTATTAATCCCCCATTAACCAATAATTAACCAATTACCCAATTATCCACATAATTAGGAATTATCTCAAATTACTCAAAATGCTACTCACTTTTAACATACTTTGTACACCTTACTATTATGGTCATGTGGTACCTTGTATGAAACTAGTCCATAAATACCAGGTATTTTATCTCGGACCGTATTCTATCCTAAAATGTCAAACTTCAACGAAATTCATTTTCTTCGATTTTCTTACCCTCCCACCTTCACGAACTTACTTATCACTTGTTAAATGTCATAATACTTATAATCTCAAAATAATCTCTTTGCCGAACTTAGGATGAAACTTCAACATACGAAAATGCGGGTGTAACATCTCATTTCCGAGCTTACATCAATTTACTTATTGCGTACTTTCACGTACAAAAAAAGATGGGGTGTAACATTATTCCCCCCTTTGGAACATTCGTCCTCGAATGTTGATTGATGCACTTATCATTCTCATAACCCATAGATCTTGCGAATACTGTAGTACTCCTCTTGCCATCTAGGAACTTGTTCTGTGAATGAATCCCAAAGGCCAGAGAATTTTCCCCTTTAGGTCTCTTTCTCACACCACGACTCGTGGTCGGAATTTTTTCAATCTTGTAATTGTTGCTATATTTTTTCATCCACCCTGTACGACTCTGACTTTGTAAGTGCGCCTATACGACTCATCTCTCCTTTTTCCTCCAGCTTTTAGCCAATCTTTAAACCTCTCTTTGTAAACATATACAAAGCTCAATAAGATGTTCCTCTGGGCATTTATACCTAAGTTCTTCGCTCGGTACTTTGTCGAACTTACGAATATTGTTATATCTTATTTCATAGACCTGGTTATTCATCTGTATGACTTTACTGCATCTAGGTGGGTCATACTATACCATAACTCTTACCTTGGTTTTATTATTATCGATGCCTGCTACCCAATTCTAGGTTACTCTCTCGCTTCTTATCATAGATGTACAAATCCAAGTCCTTCAATGCTTCCTTATTATTTTTCATCTAAAGGATGGAATCCTCATCTCCTCTCATACGTTGGAAATTTATCCATCTATTGTCGTTTCACCTTAACGTTGATCCAGAATCTACCACTGATAACCTGACCTCTTATGTAACACTGCCGCTAGGGATCACATTGGATCGTGGAACATTTGAAGTGATTTTCCTGAACCACTTGGGGTGATACGATACTATACTTCCATAACCGTTTGTCATAACATCCTAATGTGGTTTACCTTATGTGGGTATTTTAATACTGTACAATTCATGAAATTATTACTCAATCGAAGGCCCAAACATCATCCTTTATCTATCAAAATTACACCCTCATTCTACTATCAGGGCAACATTCCATCTCTTCTAAATGCTACTAGTTTTAGACTCCTTTGAGATTATTCAGGATATACTAGGCTTTCTACAACTTAGAGAAACCATCAGTTCTCTTGTTTTCATGGTCTTAATCCTAACGACTTATCAATTCTCATCGCCTTCTCACTCACCCTTTCTTATCCTTATTCCTGTCTTCCTAAAACCTTGTCTGTTTACCATACTTTAGCTTGCAACCTATACATATCTATTTATACTACTCGCAACCTTCCTTCAACTTGCTTGCACCACAGATTTCCTTGTGTTATTTTAGAACATCAAGAGAGATATCACATTGTCTCAATCTCTTCTTTACTCTTTTAACTAGACCTCTCGATACCTAGAAACCATTGGCTAGAAGATATGCCACTAATGACACCGTTATCATTTCTGGATACTAAATCCCAGCGCTTCCAGCCCTCTATCTGAAGTATGGATTATTCACAACTTCTGCACCTGAGTATCTCGTACGTTGTTCACTTTTACCTTACTTGCCTTAAAATCTCGCATCACATCTTATATCTATTTCATGACCTCTCTTCCACATAGGTATAATTCACATTCACAACTTGGAGCTCTATTATAATACTTGCACCTGTAATGCATATGCAATCTGGTAGGAGCTTCATACTGACTTGTTATGAGGCTGGTACTTTTCTAACTGCTTTATCGTAGAGTCGTTATAGAATATGGATATTGTACTATCTCTCTTGTACCTATGATATTAAGAGTAATTCTACAATGTTCTCAATCACTATTTCTATAATTTCCTGGGTCCAATAATTAGATTCCTGATTTACTTCGTTGATATAACTCCTTAGTTTCCTCCTTCTTCTAATCAGCCTTTATGTAGGTTTAAGCTATCTCCCGATCTGCAACTCATGGAATTAGTTATTACTTTTAGCCTTTCATGGGCGTTATGGAATATCCATGATGCAATCCTTTAACAATTCAATCTTTTGTCTATGCCATGGGCTCAATTCTTTCTTTTAACTTATACCGGAGTCTTCTACGGCTGTATGAATGTTAGTATATATGATCCCTGGATAATATTCCAAAATCGTAAGTGCGTTCATGACGTAACTAACTCTGGATTACTGATCGAATAATTCCTTTCATTCCTTCTCAGCTTTCTTTAACGTAGGCAATTACTTTTCCTGGTCTTTCTGCCCCCTTGTTGTGTGCATACTTAACTTATCTTAGTGCCCATATGTATTGGAATTACATACAAATCATTTGATCTTGAATATCACTTCTGATATTTACCTCCCATCTATTAGCCACGGTAGGAGCCACTTTCTTATGGAGTGCATACAACGTTATTGTGAGACTGTTGTTATAAGATCATTCCCTATTTGGGTCACTGTGCTTAGGTTGAAGCCTTCTTCCTTACTTCCTCAGCTAGTCTTTTATTGTAGTACTTAGGGAGAACCCTTTGACTCTTGTAAATCTGTGAGCTTATTACATTGTATATTCAACAAACCTTTTGATGTCTTTCCTTGCCTATAATCATCCATACTTACTTACTTCCACTCCCTTGTGCTTAGGAGTTTGTTCAGAATGTGTTTCCGAGGTCTGTTGCGGATTTAAGCTTGAATTGGCGAAAGTTAGAATTTCGGCGATTTCGGCCGATGGGTGAAATTTTGATATCGGACTTGGAATGGAATTTCGAAAGCGACAACAGGTATGTAATGTCATTTATGACATGCGTGCAAAATTTGAGGTCATTCGGATGAGTTTAGACATGTTTCGACATCAGATGTGAATTCTAAAAATTTCCTAAGTTCTTAGGCTTGAATCTATGCATAATTGATGATTTTGATGTTATGAGATGTGTTTTTAAGGCTCGACCAAGTTTGAAAAAGGTATTAGGGTCAGTTGGTAAGTTTGGTTGAGGTCCCGGGGGCCTCGGGGTTGTTTCGGATGCCCAACGGGTGAGTTTGTGAATTTGAGAATAGCTGAACCATTCTGGTTCTGGTGTCTCGCACCTGCGATGGTATTTCCGCAGGTGCGAAGGGGGTGCCACAGGTGCGACCCAAGGACATTAAATGAATTTCTGCACCTATGATGGTATTTCCGCAGGTGCAAAAGGGGTGCCGCAGGTACGACCCCAGGCCACTTAATGAACTTCCGCACCTGCGGTTGGGTTTCCACAGGTGCGGCACCGCAGGTGCGATCCCAGTGTCGCAACTGCGAAATATCTAGGCAGTTTATACCAAAAATCCGAGGGTTTGATTTTCATAATTCCAAAATCGATTGTGAGCTCAGAACTTGGCGATTTTCAATGGGATTTGAAGAGGAGGATCATAGTTAACATTTCCTAACCTTAATCCCTTTATATATCATTAATCTCTATCATTTTCCTCAATCTAATCAATGAAATTGGATGAAAAACCATGAAAATGGGATGAAATTTTCCCAAGTAGAAATCTGAGGATTTAGGGAGATTTAGACGTTGGATTTTGTTGATTCTTGTTCGAGTGGGTTCATGAGCGAATGGGTGTTCGGGAAATATAAATTTTACCCGATTCCGAGAAGTGGGCCTGGGGGACTTTTTGGGCGAATTTCCTAATTTCGCATATTAGCTTATAAATAATTAGCTATTTTGTTCCCTTGAAGTGATATTTACACCATGCAATCGATTTGAATAGATTTGGGCCATCCGGAGTCAGATATTCGTGGCAAGAGCGTAGTATTGAGTTGATTAGCGCAGTCAAGGTAAGTGGCTTGCCTAATTCTGTGTTGGGGACTTTCCCTTAGGTACTTTTATACTGGTTTTGTTATGTGGACGCCGTGTACGTGAGGTGACGAGTGTGTACACGGGTCATTGTTGTTAAAATCCTATTTTTACTCACACTAAATCGCTCATTCTCATTCATATATCACTTTTTCCTATCTTAATTGGGTAGATAGCTTAAGAGTAAGCATTTCTACCTGTTCTGGCTTGATTTCCTCTTATTTGCTACTAGTCACATCATGCTTAGGTAGCTTTACTCTATTCTTGCCTGCTGTTTTTCCTGGGCTGTTTAATTAAGCCATAATTGACATATTTCTGCTTTGCATATTTAAATTGGGACTACGGACCGAGATCCGAGAGCTTTCCCCCTGTACTGCATTTCATATTTAAATTGAGACTACGGACCGAGATCGGGTAGATTTTCCCCTGTACTGAAATGCATATTTGAATTGGGACTACGGACAGAGATCCAAGAGTTTTTCCCCTGTACTGCATAGCATATTTAAATTGGGACTACGGACTGAGATCCTGGAGCTTTGCCCGTGTACTCTGTTGAGATATATGATGTGCTGAGCCGAGGGATCTCTTTCTATTATTAAATATTTCCATTTTCGTTAATACTGTTTATCATTGCTTATCTATATTTTACTGTTTTAAATTGTATATTAACTTGTTTTACAAACTTAGTAGGGCCTCGACCTGACCTCGTCACTACTTGACTAGGGTTAGGCTTGGCACTTAAGGAGTACCGAATGTGGGCCTCAACCTGACCTCGTCACCTCGCATATACGCCACTCACTTGAAATTCACACAACACATAGTCCGAGGGTTCCTAATTCCCTCAAATCAAGGTTAGACACAACACTTACCTCGCTCCAAAGACCACTCAATGCTCAACCACAGCTTTGCCTCTCAAACAAGCATCTGAACCAATAGAATCTAGTAAATTACCAACCAAAAGATTTAAATTAAGCCTTAGGAACTACCCACGATTGCAAAGAATTCAATTTAGGCCATTTTTTGAAAAAGTCAACAAAAGTCAACCCCCGGGCCCACTCGGTCCAATCCCAAAGTTCGGACCAAAACCCGATTACCCATTCACTCTTGAGCTCGGTTATGCAATTTATTTTGGAATCCGACCTCAATTTGAGTTCTAAATCCCCAATTTACAAAATCTCTAATTTCTACCTAAAAACCCCCAGTTAGACCATGAAAACACAAGATTCTAGGTTGAAAACTTAGGAAATGTAGTGAAAGATTGAAAGAAACTAGTTTACAATCACTTACCAATGATTTGGAGAAGAAAAGTTCTTTGAAAAATTGCCTGTAGGGTTTCTTGTTTTGAAAACTGTGAAGAATGAGGAAGTCCCGTCTAAGTCAAGTTTTACCCAGCTACAGATGTCGCATTTGCGACCTGGGGTTCGCAAATACAAACCCTATAAATGCGAAGAAACCATCGCAAATGCGAAGTCCTCGCATCTCTGCATTCATCATATTTACGATGAGAAGTTCGCAAATGCAAACACTGAGTCTTCGCAAATGCGACCATTTGATCGCATTTGCGATCACTGCCCCCACCTGACCCCCTTCGCAAATGCGAAAAACATGTGGCCCAGCTACTCTTCGCAAATGCGATGAGTAGCTCGTAAATGTGAACCCATCAGAGGTCACAAATGCGAAGCCTGATCTCGCAAATGCGAGATCAGATGCCTGCACCAAAACTGAAACACCAGCAACATTTTCTAAGTCCAATTTCACTCCGTAGCCTATCCGAAACTCACCCGAGCCCTCGGGGCTCTAAATTAACTATGCACATAAGTCTAAAAACATCATACAAACTTGCTCGTGCGATCAAATCGCCAAAATAACACCTAGAACTACGAATTGAACACCTAATCAAATGAAATTTTCAAGAAAACTTTGACGCTTCTATTTTCACAACCGGACGTCCAAATCACGTCAAACCAACTCTGTTTCTCACCAAATTTGACAAACAATTCATAAATGTAGTATTGGACCTATACCGGGCTTCAAAACCAAAATACGGACCCGAGATCCAAAAGTCAAACATCAGTCAAACATTTAAAATTCATTAAACCTTAAAATTTCAAATTTCTATAAACTGTGATAACTTGGGCTAGGGACTTCCGAATTCGATTCTTGGCATACGCCTAAGTCCCAAATCACGATACGGACCCACCAGGACTGTCAAAATACAAATCCGGGTCCATTTGCTCTTAAGGCTGACCGAAGTCAACTCAAATAGATGTCAAGGCAAAATTTCATATTTTTCTCAATTTTTAACATAAAAGCTTACCGGAAAGACGCCTGGACTGGCACATAAATCAAGAAAGGATAAAACGAGATGTTTAAGGCCTCCGAACACAGAATTGAGTTCTAAAACATAAGATAACCTATCCGGTCATCACAATTCAATATGGTAATATTAGACATTAGATCAAGCAGATAATATTGGATATCAGATTCATCATGGCCTATTCTCAAAAAGAAATTCTACGCGACAATCTGAGAAAAAGGAAATATAGTATGTACCAGGGATGTCGACAATGACACAAACAGAGTTGCTACAGAATAAGAGTTGGTTAACAATGGCGATACCAAGGAATGAAACGCCACTGGTAACGCACACCTTCTTCTCTTCAACTTCAATCTTCTGTTGTACTGATATTTCTTAAGGGGTGTACAAAAAGACAAAACAAAGTAATAGGGCATGGATTTCCAATAAATTCTTTCTCAGCCTTGGCCTTAATTGGTTAATACATCCAGAAAGCAACATGCGGAGAAATTCCTCGATCCCTATCCTCTTGCTCTCATCAGGTCGTATGATTCCCATCTTCTTGGTCTATAAAAGTAAATACTTTTGTACTTTTCAACTTTTAATTTCAGTTTCCAAAAAGAACTTCAACACACACGAGAGAGAGTTTTCTTTCTTTGATTCTTTTTGGGTTTGCTTAGAAAAAAGAGAAGAAACGAACTAATTTAAATAAGTATTTAATTGGGAAGGTACACCACCTGCAATTACAACCAATATTCATCCTATAATGGCATCATTATATTGCTTCCATTCAACAATAATTAATCAACAACAACAATTAACTAACTAACAACAACAACAATTAACCAACAACGCTAATAACAACCACAACAACAACGTTAATAACAACAACGCCAACCACACAACAACTATACAAATGTTCAATAACAAAATAATATCAACAATACAATCATCATTCAAAACTAGTCTCAACTAAATATTGACAAGTTCAATACTTTGTTTATAAATACACACTATTCAATGAGTGTTTTATATTGCATCATCTCCATCTTCACTACTAGAACCTTCATCGTTGGCATGGTTCGAAGGTTCACGACGAGAAGGAGACCGGGGAATGGGGAAAGCACCACTAGAAAAAAAAAATTGGCCAGCTGACCTTGAAAGAGATTAAATTGTTCGTCCCTCTTTTCTAGCTGAACTTGAAGGGTAACAAATTCTTCATATCTCTTTTGTTCTCTAGCCTTTGTCTTTTCAAGCTCTGTTATCAACTTTGCGATCTTCTGCCTCGCCTTGGGCGGAAGTCCTTATACCTTGCAATCCAGCCCTGTAGCGCCGAAATGATCTCTATGGAAGTCCGTATGCTATTCCCTTTTAGGACCACCGACAACATCCAACCATATCCTATGTGCTTCTTCGTCTGAAAGGGGTGGTCGCTCGCCTTGCTCATGTGGCAAGCTCTGAGTGTACTCCTCCATATTAATCTTGTAGCGACCCTTTATTTAGAAGATAAAAATTATTAACTATATAATATTATAAATATTTACAGTAGTTATGAAACTTACATATGCAGTGTTCGCCCGGTCCTTGACCCATCTACTTGGATCTGTCGGTGCGTTCTTCTTCCAGATGAGAGTCTCCATGAAGAACTCATCATGAGTCATATTCCTCCCATATTTTTTTCCTACAAATATAATAAAATGTGTTAACTAAATTAACATATATAAATATAGTTTGATAAAAATAGATGCAAATATTTTAAGGAATTACCAGTAGTCTCCTCATAGCCTCATGCTCCTTGCACGCACACATTACAAGGAGCCACCCTTCTCAGATGCTCGGGCCTTCTTTCCCAGTTCACTCTTCTTCTCGAATTTCTCGGTGGTACAATACCTCAGAAGATCCTCCCATAAATGCGGTAAAACGCATGAAGGCTTCTTTCTCTTCTTTTGAGAGGAGGAGAAGGAATCAGATAGTCTCTTACTATATTTGAACTCCCACTTTGCACAAATTTCACTATTATATTGGTCCTCCCAAGCACACTTAGAGTGAAAATAAAGTATGTAATGTTAGATGAAAATATTGTTAATATAATGTAATACTTAAATAGATAAGAATTGTATTAAAACCTTAAATTTGTTGAACATTTGTTGGACGATCTCCGTTGGAAAGTCACTCAAAGTTCGATAGGGTTCATTATACAACCGGCCAAGAATTTCAATTCAGCAAAAATAAAGAAGTAATAAATAAATAATACCCATTTCCCTCATGCCTGATGATCATCCATTGATAACGATCATACCGCGCTTCATCTGGATCATCACCCTCCGATGAATCTGAAGCATGCACAGAAGGGGCGGCATCTGAATCAGTGCTACTATCCCAAAGATGAAGTCTAAGAAATGCTAGGAGTCGAACTCCGTGCAGAGGGAGACGGGGTCCTTGATGAAGATGGCTGCGATCCACACCCCTGCATCGATCTAGACCCCTGTTGTGATCCAGACCACTGGTGCGATCCGGCTAGCTGAAATCTAGATGGATGTGATCCAGCTGGTGATGAAGCAAATGGAGCAGATAACGGGTGTACCATATGGCTCTGTGACTGCTCACTTGATGGATCCATGTAACTACATGTAGGATCATATGGAGGAAGCTGGGTATAGCCCTGTGGCGGAGAATGGTAATAATACTGCTGGGAGGGTGAATGATGGGTAGTATGATGAGTAGATGGATGTGGTGGAATAGATGTGTACCTAGAAGATTGTTGTCGGCCATCGACAGCAGAGGGATGCAAGTGTGGAGTGGAAGGAAGTGAGGGTGTATCACCATCATCATGATCAATAGGCATTTTATCCTTCCTAGACCTACATCTACCTCTACCGGTCATCTGCATAAATTAAAGAAAATGTTATAATTGAGAATATAAATCTATATAAGTTGAGAGTTGTAACCATCCAACCAGTCTTTTTGAGCATTTTCACTTTGCTCGGTAATTTGAGGGCATGAGTATCTCCGCATGATGTATTATGACTTCTATGAATCGTCGGTTTTGGTTTTCAGGTTATTCAAAATCGATTTGGAAGAATGAATTTCATGAACTAAAGCTTTAAGTTGGAAAAGTTGACCAAGTTTGATTTTTTAGCATTTGACCTCATATTAGAGTTTTGATGGTTCTGTTTGGTCGGGATGGTAGTTTACTCGGGCGTATACCCGGATTTTCATTTGGATATTTCTAGAAGGATTCGGAAATAATTGGCGAAAGTTTGAAATTTGAAGGTTTGGAAAGTTCACAAGTTTGACCGAGAAATGACTTTGATGATATCGGGTTCGAATTGTGGTTCTGGGGATTGAAATAGCTTTGCTATGTCATTTGGTACTTGTGTGCAATTTGAGTTCATTCCCAGTTGATTTGATATGTTTCGGTGCGATTTTTTGAAAGTTCTTCGAAGGTTCATTAAGTTTGATTTGAGGTGTGATTCGTTGTTTCGATGTTGTTATGCATGATTTGAGTCCTCGAGTAGGTCCGTGTTATGTTATGGGACTTGTTGGTATGTTCATATGGGGTCCCGATGGGCTCGGATGAGTTTCAGATAGGTTTGGGTTGTGTTGCGCTCATTTTTATTATGTTTCTATTTTAATTATGTTTCGACGTTATTTCATCAAGGATAATTGGTACCACAATAAGAAATGAGTTTTAATTTCTGTTTTTATTGAAGCAATAGATCCGTATCGTAATTACGGAGCCATAGCAAAAAGAATCGTCAAATTTAGACATTGTATGAGGAGTTTATGGTAATTTTACTAAGACAGTTGCCAGATTTTTCAGATTAATAATGAAATTGCCACCGACTTCGTATTTAAAAATGTGCATTGTTTCCAAATATTGAAACCAACATAACTCATTCATTATAAAGTCAAATGGAGTGATTAAATAGCCTAAATTGACTAAAATTTCACAAGGAATATGTTGGAGGCATCAAAAGTAAGTTTCAGGGATCATTTGGCACATGAAACGAGGCAGAACATATGGGCAAGAATACTTAATATCGAGAGTTTGTTCATTTGGTCATACTTTGAGTTGGGGAGCTCGGATTTGGGAAAATTTTGCAGGAGATTTTCACCATATAAATTGGCATAAGTGTTCTCTACTCGGTTTTGATTATATTTCGTGAATCTATCTTGGATTTTAGCTTTTGGTTGATGAATTTTAAAGAGAAAATTGGAGGTTTGGCCTAAAATTTCATAATGTGAATTTTTGAGTTTTGAACATTGATTAGGAGTCAGATTTAAATGAAACTAGTATTGTTGGACTCGTAATTAAATATGTTGTCAGATTTTGTGAGTTTTGGCATGTTTCGAGGCACAGGCCCGGGTGTGATTTTTGGTCGGTGTTGGGTTTTGATTAAAGATTCGACCTTTATCGATTGAGTTTGTTTCCTTTAGTATTATTTGATATATTTGAGTTACTTTTGGCTAGTTTCGAGCCGTTCAGAGGATGATTTGAGTGGGATGGCACTTCTAGTGTATCGATTTGTCTTGTTGGAGGTAAGTGTGTTGCCTAACTTTGTTGAGAGAATTTTTCCTACTATTTGAAATTATTTTCTATGTGCGGGGGAGATACATATATGGGGTGACAATCATATATACATGTGTCAGGGTTAATCATGCTCGGGGGTAGATTATACTATGAATTGTGCCTTGTACAATTACGTGACCTTTGTTGCTTCATGTCTTACTTGACTCATAGATACAAATAATATAGAATTAAATTTTAGGAGACCAAGATTTAGTTTATTATAACTTGATCAAAATTTGACGAAAATTTTGAGAAAATATTGTTGTGTCTAATTCGATCATCATTATGCTTAATCATTAATACATTGACCGATATTCTTGAGATATTAGATCCTACACTCATGTTGTAGATCATTCTTGAGATTTGTTGAAATGCTTGAATAATAAGGTTCTTGAGAGTTTATTGAACTATTGTTGGCTTGAAAGTTGTGAATGTGGTTCATTTGGAATATTCATTTAAACACTCTTCTTGACGTTATTTATTCTTCCTACCTTGTTTGACTTTGATATACATATTCTTGGTAAGGAAGGGTGTAAAGCAAGAAGGGTGATGCCGTGCCATTATAAATAGATTATCATGTGAGGGAGAGTGTAAAGTACGAAGGGTGATGTCGTTCCATATCATTTGAGAGTAAAAACATGAAGGATGATGTCGTTGTCGTTGTCGCGCCCCCCTTTTCCCCAAGCGATCCTTTCGGGGCCAGTTGAAAGTGTTTATGACATTGGTTGAGACAACTCGTTCCTTTTGGGAAAGGGGTTTGCATATTTGAAGAGTATCCACCTAACGATTTTAACGGTGCATTAGGGCGCCTAAGGGATTCAATTACAACTACGTTACTAAGCTGAGATTGGGTAAGGGCTTGAAACTATCCTAAGGGGAAGGTGTTAGGCACCCCTCAGGATCCACAAGTGTGGTTCCCGTCCAAATGGTTTCGTGAATTTGTACGGCTTAGCAAACAAACAAATAAAGGCTCAAATAAGAGGGGATTTAAGTCTTAAGCATGCAGATGTTTCAAAATAGCAAAGAAGGTTAGATTTTGAAAAGATTACATCTAAACATATAAAGGGTAGCCTAGGTTTATAATAATATGGATCACATCAATGCAATACCCGGTAATCACTCCTCGAAGAAGGGCAACACGTGGTATTAGCGCACCGGTCATCATATCTATATCTACCCTTCCCACCCTGTAAGGTTATCAAAAATGAGTGTTGGTCTCGACCTCTATTGCATGTTGTTACCCGTCCCTTCCTATCAGTCCCGGAGGAAATTAGGACTCCTATCCTAAAGGGAGTTGCTAGGCAGACCCTCAGGTTTTAAAGGTAAAAATTCTAGGGCGACAGATAACAAAACAAGTTGGACTGCAGATAAAGGGAAAGCACAAAAAGCAAATAATGGCTCAAGTATTCCTCCACACGCAGTACACATAAACAACATGTCTCATACACAACTAAGGTCCATATTAATTTAGAATCCTAAAGCATGGTATCTAGGTGATAATACAAAGAAAGATTTAATGCATAACTCAGAAAGGAAGTCTTAATCAGGCTTGCCTACTGGTTTTAAGCATGCTGACAGTTAAACATGAGCACAAAGATAGTTCTGATTTTATTTTTTAAAGTTAATTACCTAAGGCTTGCCTAGGTGTAGGATAACATGCAATAGTTATTCAGATTTGTTAACGACTCTAGGTTGTTTATAGCTAATAACATACAATTCTAGGTGTTGAAGATGTGCAAGGACTAATTTGTGGTTGTTTAGAACAAGGGACTGTTTTAGATATCTGTATTTAGACTAAGTGTAGTTAAATGAGTACGATCCTATAGCATGATGTCTAATGCAGCATGATGCATAATAACTTAAACATGATTTCTAAATGCACATAGAATCACAACATTATGCACAGTTTCAGGAATAGCATAGGTGATATATTTTTTAATGTTGTTTACCTAGAAACAGGATCTCTAAGTGCGTAGGCATGGTGAGAAATGATTGCAGTTAACATTATTTATCCTAGGACAGGACTTCTAATGAAGTTTCAGAACACGTTTATATGAGAAGAATCACATAATAGCAATTTACTTAAATATTTTTCCTATAGGCAGGATCTCTAAGTGAGGGCAATGAATGATGACATGTTGAAAAGAAAGCAGTATATATGAGCCTAAGTAGCATGATATCTAATGCACGACATGTTGTACCTAAACATGGCTGCTATTGCGCATAGAGAAAATAAACCTAGAAACATGGTCTCTACCCTGAATTATACTACAACATGCATATCACCCACCCATTTTCACTATCCGACCCCAGAGTTGTTTACAATTAATTATTACAGACCATTGAATAGGAATTACATAACTAAAAATAATAAAAACGAGAAGTTAACTATAGGGACCCTTCATAATAGTCTCAAGTCTCCAGGTTCTCAATGCCAACTATTATTTCACAACCTTTCTCATAATCCTAGTGTGTCAGAGTTCCCTAAGGATCTCAAGGGATCCCGGGCAGTGCTCACACCCAGATTTCATAGCCAAGATAGAGTAAGTGTAGTGTGGAATGGCCAGCCTCTGTGTGTCAAAGTTCAGAGGGATCTCAAGGGTCCCAAGGCAATGCTCACACAGAGGGGGGCAGAACCTAAGGGGGTCTAAGAGTATAGTGAGAGTGCTCGACATAGTTTTGAGGAGTTTAAGTAGGAAAAAAGTTTGAAACCGTTTTGAAAAAGAGGAGAAACTTAGTGAAAATAGTGTTTTTTCATAACAAAAGGTTTAACTGATGAAAACAACTAGAGAGAACACCATTCTCAAAACAAGCTCATCATCACATAACAAGACCAAGAATAGTCCAATAATCACAAACAGGTGTATGGGACTTGAGGGACAAATACATAGCAAGTAAGGGCAAACATGTAGCAGACATAAACATATATGAGCACACAATCAGAAACTCCTAAGGGTTCAGCAGATCAGGGGCACAACAAAGTATCATATTAGATTAACGTATCAATACCAAACAACTAAAACCATGATCAATTAATGTACCAGTCATAGGCATGTGGATTCACATAAGAAGCAGGTGCTAAATATACAGAGACATGTTGGTCATTGACAAGTAAAGCATAACTTAACAGGTAGAGGGGATTCAGGATCTTAGTTACATGTAGTGAACAACAGAATAGTAAATAGAAGCAGATTAGAAACACAATAAATTGCAACAGTAATAGAAACATGTTGGTTTGAGGAATGAAATCTGAATTAGAACATACCAGTGAAGTGAAGAAAGCAGAAACATAAAGCGGAAATAGGAGAGGCACAATAGTTAGCCTTGGCTTGCAGCCGGCTAACTTAGAATAGTAGCAAGTAGTGCAAAAGAGAGAATAGAGAGCAAGCTTTAGTTGTGAGAGAGATAGTTGAACAAATTAGTTGTTCGTGTGTGTGCTAATGAACCAATAAAGTATATATAGTTTTGAAAAGCAGGCAGAGGAATAAGGTAAAAAAAATAGTTCAGTAGTAATTATAAAAATAATCATCAATTAGAACCAATTTAGCATACAGAGTTTCTTTAGTTAAGGAACCATACCGAAACGGTAACAAGTAATGGCAACAAAAGGAAAGGAATCAAGTAAAGTGTATATAATTATAGAAATAAACACAATTAGGATTCAATTAATACAAGTACTCCCCACAATTAAGGAGTCACAGATCAAACGAATACCACAATAGTAAAGAAGGAATGAGAACTAATTTGAAAGACTGATTTTAATCGTACAAAGAGTACTAAATAATAGGGCATGAGATTAGGGCTAGGTACAGAATATATTAATTAAGGAAACGATATAATTAATTGACAGCATACTTCTACATAATAGAAGATAGAAAATAATTCTGAAAATCAGTAAGAAATCCCTCGAAATCACAGGGAATCAGTTATCAAATAAGGCAAATGTCACACAAATATGCAAAATTAGTAAAGAGTTCTAAGGAAAAATACACAGAATCACAGTTTTAAGGAAAATATCACAGTTCTAAGGAAATAGAGAAGATACCACTGATTTATCATGACACTATGAGAATAAGAAGGTAATAAACTAGAGTCAGGACCATAAGAAAGAACAGTAGCAAATATGAGTTAGGGTTTCGTATAGAGCATGATATAGTCAGGAAAAATCGAACACAAAAACCCTAAGAAGCAAACATAAGTAAGAATCACAGAATCGTAGGATGTTTACGAGAAACATACAGATCAACTAAACACAGCAACCAGGATGGACTCAGAACACTAAATTGGGGTTTTTTAACAGAATAACTCAAGTAAAGAGCGAATGCTTAATCAACCATTTAAAATATACTAAGAATCATAGGTTAGTACCAAAAAATCAGAAGACCAAGCGTTTTGAAAGTCATAGATCTTACTTAAACGGCTGGAGGTGGCCGGAAAATAGCATGAGGGACCACGGTTAGGAGTTGAACCGCCTTTGGGTCACTTGAGGACCTCAGGGTAGTGTCAAACCGGCCTGGGGTGAAGCAGGGGCCAGGAGATGATGAGAGGCCATGGTTTCCGGCGAGGAAAGTGGCCGGAGAAGGTGTACATAGCTCATCGGAAGGAGGGGAGGTGGAAGGTTCTAGAGAGAACCAGAGATAGAGAGAGGGAGTTAGAGAGACCGGTTGAGAGAGAATAAAAGGGGGGAAATGAGAGGGGGTAGTCATCTAGGTCTAATTAAGGAAGGGAGAGATCTTGACCGTTGATCAAAATTTGATCAACGGTCAAGATTGACTCTGAGTTGGGCCGGGTAGATAGGACATTGGGCTTGGGTATTGGCTAGATTAATTGGGTTAGGACCATGTTTGATTTAGGATAGGATTTAAATAAAGATGGCTATTTGTTAAATACCCTTTAAAATTAGATAAAGTAATTTAATAAGAAATAGATAGTAATTATATAAAAAATGAAATTAAGACTAAATAGGTGAAATTAAGGTAATTAACTAGTAATATAAAAATGGCTAATTATCGGATTAAATAGTACATAGTATATAATTAGGCTATAATTGCAAAAATTACTGCAATTATAGCTAAATAACGCCAAATTGGCTAATTTGTGAAATAATTAAATACTAATAAGATCAACAAATGATATATTGATATGGGAATTGAAATTATTTATAATATACTTTATGAATAATTATAAAATACTAAAGAAATAGGAAAACAAATTGATAAAAATATGGAAAATTAGGGGAAAATACCATTCATTATGAAAAGTGATTTTGAAGGTATATATGCAAATTTTAAAATAGCTTGAGGAAAAATTGGTTATCAACAGCTGCCCCTCTTTACCCGGGAAGGATGGAAGAGTTGTCGGGTAAAGACATGATGGCCAATTTTGACTGAGCGAAGCGGTTTGAAGAGGTTTAGGCCGCACTCTGGTTTCTGAGTTGCCTACATATCCCTGGTTTTACAGGAATCAGGCTGTATGCAGTTCAGGAGTCATCGGCGAAGCATACCGATGGAGCTTTTTAGAAGAATGGATTCAACATATATGACAGATTGAATAAACGACTTACGGGGTAATTAGGAGAATTGGAGCGGGACCGCGCCTGCCATGATGGATGTTGCTTGCCGGGTTACCTGCAAATGTGTAATACAAGCATATCGTGCGTAATTTAAACATGATGCAAATTTCCGTTGGACTATGAATGTTGTCTTTGGACAGTTAAGGATGAAGTCTTTAGACCATGATGTCCTGGGCCATTAATTTCTTGATGTAGGATTCGCAGGCCATGAAATGATGTTCTCGGGCCATGAAGATGGTGCCTCCGAACCATGATGCGTTTGAATAATGATATGCAAACAGATAAAAGAGATCCTCAGGCCATGACATGGTGTTCTCGGGCCATGAAGATGGTGCCTCTGAACGATGACGCCTTTGGATAAGTTGGCGATATTTCTGCCCATGAAGATGCAATAGTATGATGCTGACAAGACAGAGCTTAGTCTTGCGAATTAAAGGGGCAGAGCTTAGCCCAAAAGGAAAGTGCAGTAAATAATGCTAGAGGCATTGATTGCTTTTGGGAAGTAAATGGGAGGCAGCGTTTAGCCTCGGAAGGCAGAATGGTAGCCTTACGCAAGATGCGAATACAGATGGAGGTAGCATTTAACCTTGAACGGCAGAATGATAGCCTTATGCAATATGCGAATGCAGATAGAGGTAGCGTGTAACCTCGAAAGGCAGAAAGGTAGCCTTATGCAATATGCGAATGCAGATGGAGGTAGCGTTTAACCTCGGAAGGCAGAAAGGTAACCTTATGCAATATTCGAATGCAGATGGAGGTAGCCTTTAACCTCAGAAGGAAGAAAGGTAGCCTTATGGAATATGCGAATGCAGATGGAGATAGAATTTAACCTCGGAAGGCAGAAAGGTAGCCTTATGAAATATGCGAATGCAGATGGAGGTAGCGTTTAACCTCGGAAGGCAGAAAGGTAGCCTTATGAAATATGCGAATGCAGATGGAGGTAGCGTTTAACCTCGGAAGGCAGAAAGGTAGCCTTATGCAAGATTTAAAGAAGGACAACAGAAATTCTTAGCTGGTGTTAAATTGCGGTAGAGCATTGTGATAATGAAGCATCGTTTGTGCTGATAGTAAATGTTGGCATGACGAGTTTGAGGAACAATGTCTGTCCTTTGAGCGGATACTATGTTTTGGGGCTTTTGCAATTTTGTGCCTGCATCAAAAGAAAGATCGTGAGTTTGGCAAATGGGAAAGGTTAGTTCACATCCCTGCTGGCTCTGCTTGGCTCGTTTTCTTGATCATGATGATAATGTATGTATCATTGGGGTAGCGTTCGCTAAACAAGCTGCTTCAGACAAAATAAATATGCATGATTTTGTAAGATATAATATATAATCTAAAATAATTTTAGATGAACCGACGACATGACACGGCTTGACACATTGCAATATCTCCTGCTGCGGAATTTTGAGGGTCCTCCTCAAAATTCTGCCCCAGTTTGCTGGGTGGACGCCTCTAACTGCTGCTAGCGCCGCGATTGGCTGAACTTGCTTCAAAAATTTGGGAGTCCTCCTTAAAATTCTGCCCCAGTTGGCTGGGTGAATGCTTGTGGACTGCTACTCGCTTAAGAATTTTGAGGATCCTCCTCAAAATGCTTCCCTAGTTTCCAATTGCGGGGAAAAATAGATTTTTATTGAATTTTGACGAACCCATAGGGCTGCCTACGTATCCCCTCTTAAATGGGAATCAGGTCAGGCGTAGTTCAATTTACATCACCGAGAAAGCATAAAGATTACACATAGTAGTGCTTGATTGCATCTGAATTGATCGGTTTCGGCCAAACTTCTTTGTCCATTTATGCATTGTATGAGTGCTCCTCCTGTCAACACTCTATAAACCATGCTTAGACCTTGCCAGTTGGGAGAGAACTTCCCCTTGGTACCATCTTGATGCGGAAATATTTTCTTTAACACCAGCTACCCTGGTGTGAATCATCTCGGCTTGACTTTCTTGTTGAAGGCCCTGGACATTCTGTTCTGATATAGTTGACCATGACATACTGCATTCATTCTCTTCCCGTTTCATCGTGCTGCCCCAGAACGCAGCCGAAAGCTCCATCTAACACGGCAAGATAGAGTAATAGAGGTCTGCTTGGCTCGGGCGGTACTAGGATTGGCGGCGTTGACAAATATCCATTTATTCTGTCGAAAGCCTTTTGACAATCATCGGTCCACTTGGTCGCAACGTCCTTCTTCAGCATCTTAAAAATTGGCATACAGATGACTGTAGACTGTGCTATAAACCGGCTGATGTAATTAAGCCTCCCCAAGAAACTCATCACATCTTTCTTGTTCCTTGGTGGTGGTAGTTCTTGAATGTCTTTGACTTTTGAAGGATCCAATTCTATTCCCCAGCGGATTACAATAAACCCTAACAACTTCCTAGCAGGAACCCCGAATGCACACTTCGCGGGGTTTAGTTTCAGATTGTATTTTCGCAATCTATTGAAGAACTTCCCAAATTCTCCATGTGATCAACAAATTTCTTTGATTTGATAATGACATCATCCACGTACACCTCTATGTCCTTGTAAATCATGTCATGGAATATGGTGGTCACGGCCCTCATGTAGGTGGCCCCTGCATTCTTCAAGCCGAATGACATCATCTTGTAACAATACACTTCCCACGGCGTGATGAACACCGTTTTTCCGCATCTTCCTCATCCATCCAAATCTAGTGATAACCAGCGAAGCAATCCACGAAGGACTGCAATTCATGTTTGGCGTAGTTGTCAATCAGAATGTGTATATTTGGTAAGGGGAAGTCATCTTTCGGACTAGCCCAGTTGAGATCCCGGTAGTCGACGCAGACTCTGACCTTCCCGTCCTTCTTTAGCACAGGTAAAATGTTGACTAACTATGTCGGGTACTCCACTACCCGGAGAACTTGGCGTTGATCTGCTTGGTAACTTCTTCTTTGATTTTCAAACTCATGTCGGGTTTGAACTTTCTGAGATTTTGTTTCACCGGTGGACACATTGGAATTGTTGATAATTTGTGAGCCACAATAGACATACTTAGACCAGTCATGTCATCATACGACCATGCAAATATGTCCTCATACTCTTTTAGAAACTCTGTGTGTTCTTTCTTTTCTGATGGTGACAAATGAATGCTGATGCGAGTCTCCTTGACGTTTCTGAATCTCTTAGGTTGATAACTTCAGCCTCGTCAAGGTTGGACTTAGGTTTGTTCTCAAAGTTCTCAACTTCTTTGACAATCTCGTCAGGTATGTTGTCTTCGTCTGAATCAATGTCCGTTTGATGCATTGTGTCATTGCATGTCACAGTCATCGGTTCATCAAGACAAGTAATAGTAATGTTGTATAAATAAAGTAATGAGAGAGGACAATAGCAATAAATATCGGATTCGTAAGAGAAGTTTAGAAGATGCTTTGATGAATTGAATAATTGTTTTGAACATTGAAGATGTTATTGCAGAAATTGAAAAATGCAAGAAAAGGAAAATCATTTAGTAAATAAAATAGTAAATAATGCTTGTTTTAGCCTTGCTACCCCGAGGCCCGTCGGGCTTTGGTCGTCTTGGTAGAGCAGTTCTTGAGGTATGTCCCATTGCTTACAGTCTGTATGGAAGGGCCTTCCTCCCCCTCCTCCTCGAGAACAACACAACAATCCATATCCTCATCCTCTAGGAACAAACTCCTCATAGTTGCAAGTGCTTCTTCTTTGTCTGATCCGTAAATAATGTCGGCCTGCTTGAAAGTCTGTTCAAGATGAGATATCGGCTGCTCCAAAGGGTAATAGGGACGGCGCTAAGGTGGCGACCAGTCGTTGAATTCCTGCCAAGTGTACTCATACCCCAGACCGAAAGTAGTACCATATTTCTTGAGCTTTATGGGCTTCGTGATCCCTTGAAGGTTCTTACCGAGCCCTTTGCCTGGCTCATATCCTCTCCAGTTCAGGATGCTCTCAATCTTGCTATCCCACTAATTATCCTTGTCGATAGCATTGACCCGCTCAATATGGTGGTAATTTCCCCCACCTATCTTCCTTTTTTCGTCAATCACCAAAATAGTTTGACGACTATAAATGGGGTTGCTATCGTCACCATGAATAATCACCTCTTGGTGGTTCCACTTGAATTTTACCGCCTGATGTAGCGTTGACGCTATGTCCCTAGCAGCATGAATCCAGGGTCGTCCCAATAATAGGTTGTAGGATGTTGGCACATCTATCACCTGGAAATCCATTTCGAACCAAGTCGGTCCCATCTGCAGACATAGACTGATCTCCCCCATGGCTGACCTCTAAGAACCGTCGAAGGCTTTCACATTGACCGCTCCATACCTTATCTCATGTAGCCCTTTACCCAACTTCTTAAGTGTTATCAGCGGACAGATGTTAAGACAGGAACCTCCATCGATCAAGATCCATGTGATGAAATGATCTTCGCATAGCACGGTGATGTGCAGCGCTTTGTTGTGCCCCATATTGGCCATTTCCCTGCTAGTGATGTTGTTTGGCACTTATGATTCACTCAACACTTTCAATAAAGCATTTCTGTGTGTTTCAGAATTCTGCAGCAAAGAGAGGATGGATGTTGTGCCTGTGTCTTGTTCAGATGGTCGATGACTGAATACCCCTTAGCCTGTACCTTTCTCCAAAGGTCATCGGGACATGTTTTGATAAGGGGAAGCCGATTGGCAGCGTGCTTGCTTGACTCGGCCAGATGCTCAGGGGTGTAGACCCTACCAGTTCTCCTCATACCCTGTGCTGTGACAGCTTCCTCAGACATGACCTTGTCTTTCCTTCTCATCTCGATTGCGTAGTCCCAAGGGATAGCGTTTGAATAGAAGGGCGGCATGGTTGACATTGCCACCGAAATTGGTGCGTCCATCCTTACTTCAAACAGAATGTGTGTTCAGGGTGGCAAGACAGTGACCTCGAATGGTGTCGGTGCATTTACTGGAGATACAAAATCAACTTCAATTGGCACTGATCACTTTGCAGGTGGCGTTGATTCAAACTCAAATGGTATAGACATATTCACCTCAGCGTCCTCATATGGTTGAATCTGGACTATGATTGGTTTGAGAGTGACTGCGGGTTTGAGAGTGACTGCGGGTTTCTTTTGGTTGAATCAACCCGATTGATCCCTCGGATCCCAATCATCTTCTATTTCAATCATATGGATACCTCTACCCTTATGGTCTGGCAAAGTATTATCACGGACGTTTGGAGCAGGGCCTTTTGCCACAATAATCTTGTTGTCAATGAGAGCCTGTATTTTTTCCTTCAGAGAGCATCATTCTTCGATGATGTGTCCTTTCATGCTAGAATGGTAGGAATATGATTTGTTTGGGTTAACCCGCCTTGAATGGTTCTCAGGGGTGGCAGCGGGGATAGGTGTGATATAACCATCATCTTTGAGCTTCTCATACAGCTGGTCAATGGGCTCGGCTATGGCGGTGTATTGCTTTGGAGGGCAACGATCAAAATTGGGATGAGGTCTAGGAAAGTTTTGGCGTGCAGGGGGTCATTGGTAATGTGATGGATGGGAATTATAAGTGTGGTAAACGGGAGCGGGTTGTGAGTACCTAGGCGAAGCAGGTTCATATGTGTGCGGTGGAGCTTGGTAAGAAGGTGGTGGAGCTTGGTAGTTTGGTGAGGGTGCTTGGTAGGAAGGTGGTGGAGCTTGGTAGTTTGGGGTTGACTGGTATGTGAGTGGAGGTGTTAGATAAGTTTGGTATTTGAGTAGGGACTTGTCTCTTTGTGCAATCATTATGGCTCCCAAAGGTCTTCATATTTCAACCCTTCAATTCTCTTGGTTCCTTCAACACCCTGGAATCGGCTGGTCAATTTCTTAAGCTCCTCGGCCAGGTTCCTGATAAGTAAGTCCTCTCCGTCAAACTCGGATGCTTGTGAGATAGGCAGAGTGGAGTGGGTCACAGTTTCCACATAGATGGGATTGTCATAGGCGTGAAAATGGTCCTTTGTGGGGTTTTGAGGTTCTGGGATGAGTAGTGGAGTGTTATTTGAGGTGTGGCAAGCATTGCACTGCGTCGAGAGAGTTTGGTTCTTAGAGGGAGTGACGTGATGGTGAGGTGCGGGATTATTTTACTGTCTTGGGATATTTTGTGGAGGTGCGGGGTTTTTAGCATTTGGAAAGTTGGCGTCGGGGATGTTGAGGAAAAATGACAAGTTGGCCAGATTCCGGACTTGATCGAGTTCTTCCTAAACTTCAGCAATTTCTGTTCAAGTGGTGACATGTTTTCATGCAGGACCTGAATACCTCGGCCATCAGTGGCCTCTACCCGTTCAATCATATTCTCCTTTCTGGTGCAACTGGACTATTCCATCTTACTTTTGCCTTTGTCTTTGCCCTTAGGAGGACTAGGAAGAGGAGGGGGTGGAGCGCCCTTGGATCTTGTGCGATAGACTGATGATGCCTGAATGCACGAACTAACCTTTAAGGATGGGAGTAAGAAAAAGAAATAAAAAAAAGTAACCAAGTGAGTGAGGATTATGAAAATAATATTGCGAGTATTTAAACACATAATGCGGAAATGTAAAGCGCTTCCTAAGTTGGGAACCTCTTTGTGCCCGAGGTAGGACTAGCGACAAATTGATTTGGAGAACTTAAAACACTAAATGCCTCATTTTATTGATAAGAAAAAATAGACAAATCCCAAACGATAGACGAAAAATAAAAGTCACTAATGGCCATTGGCCTTATTACATTAATAGAAAAAATAATGACACTCCTATCTATTTGGTCCCAGAAGGACCTTCCTCAGACTCGGCATTCTTGCTTTCCTTGTACAGTTTTCCCAGCTCGCGAAGTCCCAGCAACAGCTAGGTTCTGGCTAGGTATCCCCCTGCAGCTCCCTCAGCCTTTTGACAATCTTCGACTCTTTTGATGAACTTTTCTTCCAGCTCGACTATACCTCGTTCCAAGTACCCCAGCCTCTTGTTGGCGTTGATAGCCATGTCCTTCCATTCTTCGATCAGTTTCTTATTGGACTCATGTATCTTGTGGTGGTCATCCTCATATTCCCAGATCCTTTTGCGCAGTTGGTTTTATTTGACTTGTGCCTCGGCCCTTTCATCTATAAACCTGTGACCTCGGACGTACCCCGGCTTGCTCTGGCCACCCAAATCTTCTTCTAACCAACCAAGATAGAAAGGGGTACAACCGGCATGATATCTATCTGGCTCGATGGTGTCTTTCTCAAGTATAATCTTGCAGTGCCACAGGGTTCTGAGCTTGGCACTTGTGAGGACTGTCATTATTTTGAAAGTCATCTCGAAGATGGCTCATCTTCTCGACCCTAGGGATGACTTGCTTCCTTCCTGCTTGCCTCATAACTCGAAGAGGAACGTAAGGGTATGTCCCCCTTAGACTAATCAGTACCAGAAATGATGCGTATCGGGATCGAATGATAGACTCATCCGTCGGAAACCATTCGAACATCCATTGAACCTGCTCTTCAGTCAAGTTACCAAAAAGTTCAACCCATCCCTCGGCATTTTTAAGGCTGAGCGAACATGTCGGGGATATAACTCATTCGCTTTGGGTGATGGAAAGCGATGTGGTCATCCCATATTCTGCGGTGAATGTCTTGTCGGTATTCGCCTCTTTGGAGATGTTCAATGAGCCAGAGTTGAAGTAATAAATCGCAACCTTCAAAATGCTTTTCTCCTTGTTGACACCTTTTTAAGGCCCGATATATGTCTGCAACGATCATGGGCACAATGCTGAAGTCTTTCCCATCTACCCCTTCCATTATGGTCTTAGTTACCATGGCTAGCCTAGTATGGATCCATTCCTTCTTCATCGGGAACACGATTAAACCCAAAAAAAAACCATAAACACGAACACTCGACGATGGATGTGTCCCAGAGAGGTGATAGCAAACTCGTCATGGTAGGTACGGTATGATTTGCTGTAGCCATACCTTTCGTACAAGTAGTCAAAAGGAATGTACGAATCCTCCAAACATACCAATTTTTCGTCCTTTTTCAGGCCCATCATTTTAAGGAAACATTTGCCTGTGCATTTCTCAGGCATCAACAACCCTGGAGTTTCCCATACTAGGTTAGCAACCCTCTTATCTCTTATATCAAAGGCATCATTTTGATGTTCCCAAAGCGGAACACGGACCTTTCACGATCCTAGAACAGGGTATCAGCCTCTATTATCACTTTGTTAGGCTAGATTTCCAGGAGGGATGGTAGGTTACCCAAGTGTTTCCTGACGATAGCTTTGTCACTAGAGTGCAGATCCTCCCACCAACTCAACAGTCTTGGGTGGATATTGGAAGACCATGCCGAATCTGGGGATTCGTGCCTAATTTTATGCAAAGCAAATAAGGTTAGGCCCTTACCCCCACCGGACTCGACTATTTATCGTCAATATTTAGCAGGAAGCATTTAGTTCTACAAATAAATGCACAGAACGTGGGGGCGTCCGTTTGGGTTTTGGGAAACCCGGTGGACTTTTGGATAAGGCTATCTTAAAAGCTATCGTGCAGACGACACTTTAGCTCGACTAGGTTTGACATGCATGCAATAGTGTGACGGAGTAAGGTTTCTATGGGGATTTAGACCGGTACCCTTGAGTGGACAACTCAAGGGGGAAAGGCCCAGAACCGTCGACTGCACCGTTGATCGACTAGTTTTACCGCAAATAAGCCTTTCCGAATTTAGAGGATAGTAATATAGGAAGAGCGCAACCACTCATCAAGCATTGCTATAGTATTTTGTTTGGCACGAAAGGAGTATGAATGTCGAGCATAATTATGCAATAATAAGTATTAAAGGAAGTTGTGTATTTGCACGTTAAAGAAAGCGGTAAAAACAACAGTAATGATTTAAAGTAGTTACAAAAGAAAACAAAGAGACATGTCAGTTTCGTCTTTGAAGAAAAGTAAATACCTGAAGTAAACAATTAATTACATGTAAAGGGAACATGAAAGGGTGCAGGTACTTAAAAATGAAGCCACAAATTCACGAAACAATTTGAAATGGTAAAATCCTGGATATCCTCAGCAGAGTCGTCATGCTGTCGAGCCCCCCTTTTCTCCAAACGCTCCTTTCGTGGCCGGTTGAAAGGGTTTATGATATTGGTTGAGACAACTCGTTCCTTTTGGAAAAGGGGTTTGCATATTTTGAAGAGTCGCCGCCTAACGATTTTAACGGTGCGTTAGGGCACCTAAGGGGTTTAATTACAACTACGTTACTAACCAGAGATTGGGTAAGGGCTTGAAATTATCCTAAGGGGAAGGTGTTAGGCATCCCTCAGGATCCACAAGTGTGGTTCCTGGCCAAATGTTTTCGTGAATTTGTACGGCTTAGCAAACAAACAAATAAAGTCTCAAATAAGAGGGCATTTAAGTCATAAGCATGCAGATGTTTGAAAATAACAAAGAAGGTTAGATTTTGAAAGGATTACGATCTAAACATATAAAGGATATCCTAGGTTTATAATAATATGGATCACACCAATGCAATATTCGGTAATCACTCCTCGAAGAGGGGATACACGTGATATTAGCGCACCGGTCATCATATCCATATCTACCCTTCCCACCCCATAAGGTTATTAAAAACGAGTGTTGGTCTCGACCTCTATTACATGCTGCTACTCGTCCCTTCCTATCAGTCCTGGAGGAAATTAGGACTCCTATCCTAAAGGGAGGTGCTAGGAAGACCCTCAGGTTTTAAAGTTAAAAATTCTAGGGCGACAGATAACAAAACAAGTAGGACTGCAGATAAAAGGAAAGTACGGAAAGCAGATAAAGGCTCAAGTATTCCTCCACACGCAGTACATATAAACAACATGTCTCATACACAACTAAGGTCCATATTAATTAAGAATCCTAAAGCATGGTATCTAGGTGATAAAACAAAGAAAGATTTATTGCATAACTCAGAGAGGAAGTCTTAATCAGACTTGCCTACTGGTTTTAAGCATGCTGACACTAAAACATGATCACAAAGACAGTTCTGATTTTATTTTTTTAAGTTGATTACCTAAGGTTTGCCTAGGTGTAGGATTACATGCAATAGTTATTCAGATTTGTAAACGACTCTAGGTTGTTTATAGCTAATAATATGCAATTCTAGGTGTTGAATATGTGCAAGGACTAATTACCAGTTGTTTAGAACACGGGACTGTTTAGATATCTGTATTTAGACTAAGTGCAGTTAAATGAGTACGATCCTATAGCATGATGTCTAATGCAGCATGATGCACAATAACTTAAACATGATTTCTAAATGCACATAGAATCACAGCATTATGCACAGTTTCAGGAATAACATAGGTGATATATTTTTTAATGTTATTTACCTAGAAATTGGATCTCTAAGTGCGTAGGCATGGTGAGACATGATTATAGTTAACATTATTTATCCTAGGACAGGACTTCTAATGAAGTTTCAAAACACGTTTATATGAGCAGAATCACATAATAGAAATTTACTAAATTATTTGTCCTATAGGCAGGATCTCCCAGTGAGGGCAATGAATGATGACATGCTGAAAGGAAAGCAGTATATATGAGCCTAAGTAGCATGATATCTAATGCACAACATGTTGTACCTAAACGTGGCTTCTATTGCGCATAGAGAGAATAAACCTAGAAACATGGTCTCTACCCTTAATTATACTACATCATGCATATCACCCACCCATTTTCACTATCCGACCTAGAGTTGTTTACAATTATTACAAACCATTGAATAGGAATTAAATAACTAAAAATAAGAAAAATGAGAAGTTAACTATAGGGAGCCTTCATAATAGGCTCAAGTCTCCAGGTCCTCAACGCCAACTATTATTTCACAACCTTTCTCATAATCCGGGTGTGTCAGAGTTCCCTAAGGACCTCAAGGGCTCTCGGGAAGTGCTCACACCCAAATTTCATAGCCAAAATAGAGTAAGTGCAGTGTGGAATGGCCAACCTCTGTGTGTCAAAGTTCAGAGGGAGCTCAAGGGTCCCTAGGCAATGCTCACACAGAGGGGGCAGAACCTAAGCGGTTCTAAGAGTATAGTGAGAGTGCTCGACATAGTTTTGAGGAGTTTAAGTAGGAAAACAGTTTGAAACCATTTTGAAAAAGATGAGAGACTTAGTGAAAATAGTTTATTTTTTCATAACAAAATATTTAACTGATGAAAACAGCTAGAGAGAAAACCATTCTCAAAACAAGCTCAGCATCACATAACAGGACCAAGAATAGTCCAACAATCACAAGCAGGGGTATGGGACTTGAGGGACAAATACAGAGCAAGTAAGGGCAAACATGTAGCAGACAGAACACATATATGAGCACACAATCAGCAACTCGTAAGGGTTCAGCGGATCAGGGGTACAACAAAGTATCAGATTAGATTAACGTATCAATACCAAACAACTAAGACCATGATCAAACTAATGTACCAGTCATAGGCATGGGGATTCACATAAGAAGGAGATGCTAAGTATACCGAAACATGTTGGTCATTGACAAGTAAAGCATAACTTAACAGGTAGAGGGGATTTGGGAACTTAGTTAAATGTTGAACAACAGAATAGTAAATAGAAGCAGATTAGAAACAAAATAAATTGCAACAGTAATAGAAACATGTTGGTTTGAGGAATGAAATCTGAATTAGAACACACCAGTGAAGTGAAGAAAGCAGAAACACAAAGCAGAAATAGGAGAGGCACATTAGTTAGCCTTGGCTTGCAGCCGGCTAACTTAGAATAGTAACAAGTAGCACAGAAAGAGAGAATAGAGAGCAAGCTTTAGTTGCGAGAGAGAGAGTTGAACAAATTAGTTGTTCGTGTGTGTGTTAATGAACGAATATAGTACATATAGTTTTGAAAAGCTGGTAGAGGAATAAGGTAAAAATAATAGTTCAGCAGTAATTATAGAAATAATCATAAATTAGAACCAATTTAGTATACAGACTTCCTTTAGTTAAGGAATCATACCCAAACGGTAACAAGTAGTGGAAACAAAAGAAAAGGAATCAAGTAAAGTATATATAACTATATAAATAAACACAATTAGGATCCAATCAATACAAGTACTCCCCACAATTAAGGAGTCACAGTTCAAACAGATACCACAGTAGTAAAGAAGGAATGAGAACTAATTTGAAAGACTGATTTTAATCGTACAAAGAGTAGTAAAGAATAGGGCATGTGATTTGGGCTAGGTACAGAATATAATAATTAAGGAAACTATATAATTAATTGACAACATACTTATACATAACAGAAGGTAGAAAATAATTCTGAAAATCAGTTAGAAATCCCTCGAAATCACAGGGAATCAGTTATCAAATAAGGCAAATGTCACACAAATATGCAAAATTAGTAAAGAGGTCTAAGGAAAAATACACAGAATCACAGTTTTATGGAAAACATCACAGTTCTAAGGAAATAGAGAAGGTAACACTGATTTATCAAGACACTATGAGAATAAGCAGGTAATAAACTAGAGTCAGGACCATAAGAAAGAACAGTATCAAATATGAGTTAGGGTTTCGTATAGATCATGATATAGTCAGGAATAATCGAACACAAAAATCCTAACAAGAAAACATAAGTAAGAATCATAGAATAGTAGGATGATTACGAGAAACATACAAATCAACTAAACACATCAACAAAGACGAACTTAAAACTCTAAAATTGGGTTTTTTTTTAACAGAATAACTCAAGTAAAGAGAGAATGATTAATCAAACATTTAAAATATACTGAGAATCATAGGTTAGTACCAAAAAATTAGAAGAGCAAGCGTTCTGAAAGGGGTTAAGAAACCCTAGTTGAAGATGAAACGTTATTTTAGAGAAATCGGAAAACCTTTAAGGAAAATAATAAAGATCCCATAATATACACATATCTAAGACAGATCTAAAAGAAAATCGAAATTTTTTAGGAGTTAGGGTTACAAAGAACCCAAAGAAAACAAGAAAACCTTAAAATGTCACCGGCTTTAGCCGAAAAAGTGATAGATCTTACTCAAACGGTTGGAGGTGGCCGGAAAATGGCATGAGGGACCATGGGTAGGAGTTGAACCGCCTCTGGGTCACTTGAGGACCTCATGGTAGTGTCAAACCGGGATGGGGTGAAGCAGGGGCCAGGAGATAATGAGAGGCCATGGTTTCCGGCGAGGGAAGTGGCCGGAGAAGGTGTACAGAGCTCATCAGAAGGGGGGAAGGTGGAAGTTTCTAGAGAGAACTAGAGATAGAGAGAGGGAGGTAGAGAGACCGATTGAGAGAGAATGAGATGGGGGAATGAGAGGGGGGGGGGTAGTCATCTAGGTCTAATTAAGGAAGGGAGAGATCTGGACCGTTGATCAAATTTGATCAACGGGCAAGATTGACTCTGAGTTGGGCCAGGTATATAGGACATTGGGCTTGGGTATTGGGCTAGATTAATTGGGTTAGGACCAGTTTTGATTTAGGCTAGGATTTAAAAAAAGATGGCTATTTGTTAAATACCCTTTAAAATTAGATAAAGTAATTTAATAAAAAATAGATAGTAATTATATAAAAATTGAAATTAAGACTAAATAGGTGAAATTAAGGTAATTAACTAGTATTTAAAATATAAAAATGGCTAATTATCGGATTAAATAGTATAGAGTATACAATTAAGCTATAATTGCAAAAACTACTGCAATTATAGTTAAATAACGCCAAATTGGCTAATTTATGAAAAATTAAATACTAATAAGATCAAAAAATGATATATTTAGATGAGAAATATTTTGAAATTATTTATAATATACTTTATGAATAATTATAAAATACTAAAGAAATAGGAAAACAAATTGATAAAAATATGGAAAATTAGGGGAAAATACCATTCATTATGAAAAGTGATTTTGAAGGTATCTATGTAAATTTTAAAATAGTTTGAGGAAAAATTAGGTATCAACAGTGGTGCTATGTTATATGAGTGTAAAGAACGAAGGGTGATGCCATGCCATTTCATCTGAGGGTAAAATCACGAAGGGTGATGTCGTGACATTGCATTTATATTATCATGATTTTATATTATTACGAGTTCATGGCACGAAGGGTGTTTCCGTGAAAGAGAGGATGGGGGACATGCATTATGTCGTGATATCCTTTTCTTATAGATATCTTCATGTCTTTACCTTGAGCTGTTACTGTCGTACTTATGGTTCTTATGTGACTTGTTGTTACTATTCTGTCTTGTTCTCTATCTCAATTGTTGTTGTGTTGCTCATGCCTTCTACTTGCTTAACTTGAAAATACCATACCTATTTCCTGTTGTTATAATTAAATCTATGTCATATCTGTTTTGTTGCACTTAAGCATAGGTCTTCTACCATGTTAGTCATTCATGTCTCTACTTGTTAACTTATAAAGATTATGTGTCCCCTTTCTTATTTGTTATATCTATATCTAGGCCTCCACCATGATAGTTAGTTGATGTTTATACTTTTCCTTCCTAATTGTTGTCATTTGTGATGACCCAAGGGGTCATTTTATGAACTAAGACTCTGTTTTAGGCTTGAATTGACGAAAGTTAGAAATTTGGCGATTTTGGTCGACAGTGAAAATTAGGTATCAGGGTCGGAATGTAATTTCAGAAGTTGGAGTAGGTTCGTAGTGTCATTTGTGATGTGTGTGCCAAATTTGAGGTCATTCGGACGTGGTTTGGTAGGTTTTGACGTTGTTAGCGAATTTGAAAAGTTTAGAAGTTCTTAGGCTTGAATCCGAAGTTGATTTGTTGCTTTGGTGTTGTCTTGAGTGTTCTAGAGGTTCGACTAAGTTCGAGTAGTGATATATGACTTTTTTGAATTATTGGTTGAGGTCTCGAGGGTCTCGAGTGAGTTTCAGATAGGTTTGGGTTGTATTGTACTCGTTTTTCTTATGTTTCGACGTCGTTTCTTCAAGCATAACTGATATCATATTAAACAAATGAGCTCCGATTTCTATTTTGAATGAATTATAAGATCCATATCGTAATTATAGACCCGTAGCAAAAAGAATCATCGAATTTGGACATCGTATGAGGAATTTATGGTCATTTTACTAAGGCTGCCAAATGTTACAGGTTAATTACGAAATTGCTACTGACCGCGTATTAAAAATCTGCACTATTTGCAAATATTAAAACGTACATATCTCCTTCGCTATAATGTCAAATTGAGTGATTCAAAAGCCTAACTTGACTAGAATTTCACAAGGAATATATTGGAGGCATAAAAATCAAGTTTCAGGATCGTTTGGCATGATAAACAAGACAAAATAGCTGGCAAAAATATATATATATATATATAAAACGGGCAGACTTCTTCTTCTTCAAATTTTCGAACCCCACAGCCCTAGGAACGAATTTCTTCACCAAATATCATCCCCAAGTCATAGGTAATCAATTCTAAATTTTACTCTTTCAATTACTCATTATTTTTAATCACTTTTAAATCAAAAACTAAGAATTTTCACGGTAAAAATTGAGTGTTTGGGTAGAATTAGGGAATTTTGTAAAAATCGAATATTTACCTCGAATTGAGGTCGGATTTCGAAACTAATTGTATATTTGGGTTCGTGGGTGAATGAGTAAACGTAATTTGGTCCGAACCCCGAATTTAGACCAAGTGGGCCTGAGGTCGGGTTTTCACTTTTTTTGAGAAAACTTACAAAAAATTGTAATTTTCAATAAAGTTAGTTCCTTTAGCTTTAATTAATGATATTGCGTTAATTATGATTAGATTCGAGCAAGTTAGATCAAGATTCTATTGGAAAAGTCATAATTTAGCAGTGAGTGACCTGCAAAATTGAGGTAAGTGTTTGGTCTAACTTTGACTTAGGGAATAGAAATCCCCACTTGTTTGCTATGTGAAATGCATGTGTGTGGTGTGTAGGTGAGGTGACGAGTACCTATGCACCACAAAATTTCCTGTTGAACATGATCTCTTTCCCGTTCCCAACTTAATTGATTCTTGTCTTAATTGTTCTATATTCATTATTGTTTCTATGACTACTTGGCCTTGTTTTTCTGTTGTTAAATATTGTTGTGGTTATTTTGGAAAGAGTATTGGTTGTTTTAGTTGGTTTCCTTGTGTTACAAAACGGTTGAGCGGTTTGGCATTGTTTTTACGAAATATATACACATATTAATGTTCTTGTTGGTTTCATGGTTGAGAGGATATTGATGAAGTTATGAGAAAAATATAGTTTCTTATTTATAATTGTTGAGACAAAAATATTGTGAAAGGCTTGGCCTAAATTGTGAAATTTATGAATAAAATGATATGAGATGTCTGGTGGGATCGGGTTGCATGCCGCAACAAGGAGTGATAAGGGTGGACAAGTGGGATCGGGTTGCACTCCGCAACAGGAGTATTAAGGGTGATATATTTAGGGAGGAGCAATAAGGGTGGACAGGTGGGAGCGGGTTGCACGCTGCAACAAGGAGCAATAAGGGAGGACATTTATATTTTTACTGAATTTCAAAGAAAATAACGATTTGAAAGGCTTAAATGTTTATTTTACTATTCTTCATATTTTCGGCACTACTTTTATTTAAAGTTAAAGTTCGGAAACTTGTAAATTATTCGAGAATTGGTTATAGATGAGGCCTGGAAAAGGCGGCTGAGTTATTTTATTGTTGTTGCAGTACTTAATTATTTGTGTAGATTTCCTTCTTGCCTTATATGTTATTGTCACAGGTTATACTGCTAAAGCCCCGTTGTAGCCTCGTCACTACTTCGTCGAGGTTAGGCTCGGCACTTACTCAGTACGTGGGGTCGGTTGCAATGATACTACACTCTGCACTCTTTTGTGCAGATCCAGGTACCGGCCAGCAGTAGTGATATTTAGAGCGGCTATTCATTTATTCGGAGACATGAGGTATATCTGTCGGCGTTCGCAGATCCCGAGAGTCTTCTCCTATTTTGATAAACGTTGTTTTATTATATTCAGAACAGTTACATTATTTCTTTCAGCCAAGTATTTGTAGTATTCTTTAGCAGTTCGTGAATTGTGACACTAGACTATAGGGTAGTTATAGATTTACTTAATTATTTCGTGGCTCGCTTAATTTATTGTATATTTATTTTAAAATTTGAATTATTTATTGAAAGCCATTAGATCGAGTTTAATTTAAAATTGTTCTATCATGTTTAAATGATTAATTAACGGAAATAGTTGAGGAACTCTAACATTGGCTTGCCTAGCAAGTGTGGTGTTAGGCGCCATCACGATCCCTAAGATTGGGAGAATTTGGGTCGTGACAAGTTGGTATCAGATCACTAAGTTGCTTAGGTTTCACAATTCATGAACAAACTTGGTAGAGTCTGAAGGATCAGTACGGAGACGTCGGTACTTATCTCTCAGAGGCTATGAAGTTAGGAACAATTTCACTTATATTTTACTCTATCGTGCGAATTTATTCTACCACTGATGATTGAACTTCTCTATTCTTGTCCTCTCACAAATCTCGACAACAAGCAAGGCGTCTACAACCGTACACGAGATGAAGCCCCAATGACAACTACGATTAGGGGAAGAGACAGAAGTAGAGCTCATTCTAAAGCTCGAACATCAACACCTATTCTACAGTCTCAAATGGATCTAGATGCGGAGGTTCTAGCTCAGTCGGTACATGTTGGACTAATACAGATTCCAGAAGGATTTATAGCTACTCCAGTATTGCAAAACAAGGGAATAGTTGAAAGTAACGAGGTTGATTTATATGAGCTGTGAAGTTTAACATTGTGAATTATCAAACATTGTGACCTATGGATGTGTGCCAAGTAGGGAAGTCCATTGTCAAGGAATAGATTGTGAGGTCATGTATTATATCGGTTTGGGCTTGGAAGGTATAAGGCCTGAGATTTTTGCAAGAGATGAAGCTGGACTGGCAGAGGCTTACTCAGCGTGGAAGTCAAGGTTGCGGATTTTGGGTGCTCCAGAGGGAGTACAGTGGTTAACAAGCTTATATACGAAATGGTTCGTGCCAGGAATTATCTGTATGAAGCTCTACCTTTGGGATCACTGTGCATCAATAGGGATAAGAGTTACCCCAAAGAATAATGAAGAGCATATGAATAAATGGGGTGGCTCAGCAATGTTGAGTTACCATAGTAAGATAAAGAATGGGCTGCCGGTGTTTGTAGCAAAACCATGAAGAGGACGACCAGCCAATGAAATACAAACTACTTCACTCAATTATCATAAATGCTATTGAAAGGGTTGTTTCTCGTACTTTCCATAATGCGTGGCGCATAAGGTTTGAACGATTGTGTTAGGTCACCATGACAATGTCAGAACATGCAATCAGGTTTGGTAAGTTAGCCTGTCACATTCCTACTTCGGTTCATATAGCCAGAGAGCAAGTTCACACACTCATTGAAGGACTCAAATATGATTGTAATTTTTTTTTGTAAGACTCAGGGCAGGTTGATACTTCATTTTGGCGAGTGATAGAAATTGTCCTAGACTTTGGATGTCATATTTCATCAGAACACTCAGGCTACGTGACCCATTGCAGTTATAACTCAACTCACATGACCAGCTAGGGAAAAAGGAGCCGGAATGTCGAAAGTGGAGGTTAGATTCCTAGAGGTGGAGACCCAGCCTGTTGATATATTTTCTATGGTGTGGCTAAGGTCATTACAAGAACAATCTCTAATTATTATGAAGTGATGATTTCCTGAACTTAATACGGTTATGCGTATCTAATAAAATTCTTCTAATATGCTCCACTCTCAGGTGAACTTCGTAACTCAAAAATCTACTTATGTGAATACTTGTATTGAGAAACTCTATGGAGATAGCTATGTTTATCATTCTGTGTTGTAGTTTTGTTTAACATAAAATATTTAAAAGAAGAAAAAACATGGAAAGTTTCGATTGGCACGATATCCATACTACTTGTGATTCAGAATTGAGGGAGAGATCCTCAATATGATTTGAGATGTTTAAATCAGGCTACGAGCCACGGTGGAAGTTATGTAAGGACGAGATCCTTGTGATGAAAATTCTTGTGTTTAAATTCTCCCTTGTGAAATTTAAAATTTGTACTATAGTACTAGTAGGGAGCCATGCATGTTAGGTTTATTCGATTTTTTTTTGTATAAAATGATAATAATAATAATAATAATAATAATAATAATATTAGTAAATAAATAAATTAACTAATTAACTGTGCATAATTTGCCAAATCCGTGTTATAATTATTGAGCTTTGACCTATGAGGTATGTGCACGCCCGTGTGGCGTTAAACAAGACACGTTAATTCGGGTACATAATTATGAGGTCTTCATGAATCGCATCTCGTTATCAGTACCGTGAATGGTAGAAAGGGGATTATTGTTACGTGAAGTTATTGGGTGATTCTGTAATTGATTATGAACAACTATTAAGATCATATTGAACCGAAAGGGTGTCCCATTCAAATGATCAGACGAGTGTGGGTGGAACTTTCATAAGCTCAAGATGGATTTGACTACGGCGCTAGTGTTGGTGACGCCCACAGGTGCAGGATTATGCACTGTGTATTGTGGTGCATCTCGTATTGGATTAGGTACAATATTAATGCATGATGGCAAGGTGATTGCATATGTGTCTCGGCAGCTGAAGGTCCATGAGAAGAACTATCCCGTTCATGACTTAGAGTTGGCAGCCATTGTTTATGCATTAAAAATTTGGAGGCACTATCTTTATGGCGTGTCGTGTGAGGTTTTTACTGACCATCGTAGTCTCCAGTACTTATTCAAGCAGAAAGATCTAAATTTGAGCAGCTAAGATGGTTAGAGTTACTAAAAGATTATGATGTCACCATATTGTATCACCCAGGGAAGGCCAATGTGGTGGCCGATGCATTGAGTAGAAAGGCGGTTAGTATGGGCAGCCTTGCGTATATTCCAGTTGGTGAGAGACCGTTGGCTTTAGACATTCAGACGATTGGCTAATTAGTTCGTGAGGTTGGATATTTCGTCAGCAGTGTTCTAGCTTGTACAGTCGCTCGGTGTTCTCTACTTGATTGTATCCGAGAGCGGAAGGATGATGACCCATATTTGATGGTCCTTAGGGACACAATTCGGCACGGTGATGCCAAGCAGGTTACAGTTGGAGATGATGGTGTTTTGAGGATGCAGGGTTGTTTATGTGTGCCTAATGTTGATGGCCTTAGTTAGTTGATCCTTGAAGAGACTCACAGTTCCAAGTATTCGATTCGTCCAGGTGCAGCCAAAATGTCACGACCCAAATTTTCCTTCGTTGGGTATCGTGATGGCACCAAGTCTTAGGGACTAGGTAAGCCTAACATTTCCACTGAAAAACAACAATAATAAAGGAATTTTTAAAAATTTCGAAATAGAATTATTGACAGAGTTTAAAATTTTCCAAAACCCGGTAAGTACAAGACATAAGCTCTACGAAATGTTTCTATCAAATCTAAGTACAACTGCCTAGGAATAAGTAAGTACAGTTGAATAGAAATAAAACAGGAAGGTGACTCCGAAGCCTGCGAACTCAGCAGCAGGTTATCTTGAGTCTCCTAAGCAACGATCTGCGCAGCTACCAACAACCATAACGTGAAGCTGCACACAAAAATGTGCAGAAGTGTAGTATGAGCACACCACAGCGGTGCCCAGTAAGTATTAAGACTAACCTCAGTGAAGTAGTGACGAGGACTAGTCAAGACACCACCGGTCTAATAAGTAAAAAGGCAATATATATAAATGACCAATCCAAAATATCTATCTAAAGATTTCTCAATGTAATTAACGATACGATCGAATAATACAGAAGAAAATTCAAAAATCACGATCAACGGAAAGCATAATAGAAATACACAAAGAGAATGGAAAGGATGCAATCCATATGACGGGAACTAGAACCCAACAAAAACACAACCAACTCAGCACTACATCAATTTATTCACATCATGCATTAGCTAATGACTCAATAAAACTTGTCAAACTTTCGAGTGAAAATCTTTAAATCGTAAGTTCATTTTGAAAACTTTAAAGATATAATCATTTTGGAATAGAGAAATTTCTTCTTTGAAACATAATTTCTCTGAATGTATATTTATATATTTTTATAAAGAAAAATCTTTATAACATAGTCTCTTCAATTACGGGGTGTTCAAATACACTTTCCCAAATGCTTCTCTTTCAAGTATCATCAATATACGTGATGTTCAAAATATATTTTCCCAAGTACTGCTCTTTCAAATATCATCAAAACACGTGATGTTCAAAATATATTTTCCCAAGTATTGCTCTTTCATATATCATCATTCTGCAAGACAAATATTTTTCAAATATACTTTCGAAAAGAAGTCTTTGAGACATAACTTTTCCTGGAGATAATTGCTTTTAAGCTATACTTTTCAGTATATATATTGATATCTTTCGATTCAAATCTCCTCAATTATAAACTACCGGAACTCAGTCCACCACTCAGAATTTGTCATGCAATGCAGTACAGGGGGAAAGCTTCCGGATCTCTGTCCGTAGTCCCAATTTAAATATGCGATGCAGTACAGGGGGAAAGCTCCCGGATCTCTGTCTGTAGTCCCAATTTAAATATGTGATGCAGTACAGGGGGAAAGCTCCCGGATCTCTGTCCATAGTCCCAATTTAAATATGCAATGAAGTACATGGGGAAAGCTCCTGGATCTCTGTCCATAGTCCCAATTAATATATGCAATGCAGCCACTGAGGAAAACAACCAGAATGCGACAGAAACAACATATATTGCCACA
>ML300879.1:0-13545 GCA_005239505.1 Nicotiana paniculata
TTAATATTTATAGCAAAATAGTATAGAATTTCGGTGTGGTCAAAAAATAGTTGTTCACAGTATGTACAAATGTTGCATTTTTTTGGTGCACCACTTGTATTCCATCGAAAACGTGAGAAAACAACAAATATTTTTTTATTTTAACCCTATGACATAGAAGGAATAGGAAAAGACCATATAGAAATATTTTAAATTTAAAACGAATTAGTCGGTCTGGTCTACGAATCTATTATAATTATCAACGAATTTCGCGAATTTTAGGTAGAATGGAGTTTGTAATTCTTTTTACTTCTCGAGATATAATGACAGACTGAGAGGCTCGACTAAAAGGAATTGTTGCTCGCGCTAAAGCAATTGTAGCAAGTAGGAGAAGAATGCTAACGGCATTCCATTTGTGGAACTTCCGTACATATTTTAGTTTAGAAATATTAGTGCAATACAATTATATACCAATAAGGTATACAAATATACCATTCGGATATCACATTATATTTGAGTACCTTTTTGTTGTACTTCAATGTTGACATGAGTTGCAAATTGTACCTATTTTGTTGAGAAAGTATGTACAGATGTTGTATTTTTTTGGTGGACCACTTGTATTTCTATACATATTTTGTTTAACCATATTAGTGCAATACAACTATATACCAATAAAGTATACAAATACACCATTCGAGTATCATATTGTATATGAGTACCTTTTTGTTATACTTCAATATTGACATGGGTTGCAAAGTGTGCCCATTTTCTTAAGGAAACATGTATAGGTGTTGTATTTTTTTGGCGCACCACTTGTATTTCTACACATAATTTGGTTTAACCATATTAGTACAATGTGGGATCTCACTAGGTTGTTGTTGCATATTAGTGCAATACAACTATATACCAATAAGGTATACAAATATACTACTTGGGTATCTCATTGTATTTGAGTACCTTTTTTCCCTGTAGTAAGTGCATGTAAATGGCTTCCAATTTGTTATACTCTAATACTGCCATGATCTTCAAAGCGTGCCCATTTTGTTAACGATGTATGTACAGATGTTGCCTTTGGGGCACCACTTCTATTTCTGCACATATTTTGATACCAATAAGGTATAAAGATATACCACTTGGGTATCGCATTATATTTTAGCGCCTTTTTTCCTGCAACAATTAGATGTAAATGCATCCTACTTTTATATACTAAAATAACAAATATACATATTCTTATTGGAAACACAAGTATCCATTTAAAATTTTTTTTATTAAAAAGTAATTTGGCAAAGAATCATCTTACCAAATATATGTCTAGCGCAAGATATGTATTTTATTTCTTTGCAATTCAAATTATATGATTATACGATATATGAGTTCTATAAAAACATTGAAACATTATATCAATCTCTCTTTGGAATATTTTGGCGCGTTCTCCGGTTGTGTCCTATTTTCCCGCATAGTGCACATGTAATTGTATTTTCTTCCTAACCTCTTATGCCTTTCTTCTTTTTAGGTTGTCCTAGTTTGATTTTTTCTTTTGGTGGCAGTACCACCTGCGAAGAAACATGTTTTTGAATTCTCCATGTTATTTCATCCGGCAAAGGATTTACTGGTACTCATATGTTTTCAGCAAGTAGTCTATGCTGTAGTAATTTACGCAATACTTGTATGGATCAATATGTAATTTTTGTATAACTGCAATTGCATGTGGACATGGAATATCGTCTAGCTGAAATCTTCCACAAGTGTATTTTTTTTATGTAGGCGCATCACATTTCTTGTTTGGTCATCAATTACTAAATTTAATAATTGAGTTAATGGTAACACCTAATATAATTTTAATTAAGTAAAGTCATTAGCTGTATGAAGTAATACTATTTTTTTAATAACAATATGCAGTTGTTTAGTAAAATCTCTAAAGTGCAAAAGTAAAACTACAATTCTTGAAGTATTTTTATGATTCTGAAAATGCATATTGTCATCGTCTGTGATAAGATAGTATTATCTGCCAATATTTTTTCATACTTTACACCGAGCTTCATAAATGATTCCACGTCATCTTTCTGAATAGTGTAATTCTATTTTTGACTCAACGTCGTCATCAAGTCAAGCAAATTAACAACTAGGAGGTCTCTTGCGTGCTTATTTGCTGCATTTATTGATTCTGCAATATTCGATGTCATGGTCATGGTTCTATTTGCCTTGGAATGTGCCCGAGACCATTTATCATATCCAATATCCATTAGGTATGTTTTCACTATACTATCAATAGCTTCTAACTCTGCCATATGCCCGTTGAAATTCTTCAACAGAGTATGCTCTTGCTAACGCAAAGTATGCTTCTTTGATTTGTTTTTGGCTCTTCCTGAAGTTCGTCTTTATGTTGTTCCACAGATGGGACATACATGCACAATGAGGGACTTCTGGATAAATAATTGAAGTTGCTCTCCATATACCATCAGGCATGTCTAATACAATGCACATGCCCTCTCTTTGTCCATAGGTTTCTCTAAATTACACAAAGAACCACTCCCACGATGCATCGTTTTCCGAATCAACAATTGCATGTGTAAGGGGTAAAATTTGTCCTGCAAAACCAAAGAAAAGATATTATTTACAACATACAATATTAATATGTCATTTTATATAGTAGCATAGTCATAGGTGGGTGCATGTATGTAGCAAAATAATTATATACTTTGTTGGTATACTTGTATACCATATTGGTATTATACTATTATACGATATTTGGATATTTTTTTGTTGCTTTAACTGAATGTAATTGTATTGCATTTTTAAAATAGTAAAGTACATCAATTATTCAATGCTGATTCTGAGACAACTTTTTTTCTTACCCTCTGCGTCTTGCGTGGAAGTCGTGAATATGGTCCCTCTATATGTTGAGTTTAAAAAACTTCCATCAGCTACAATTGTTGACCTACAATAGATCCAACATCTAATCGATGCATATATAGCTATGAATGCACGCAAGAAGATCCCATTTACTTCAGTGTGTAGTCATGTTGGTGATCCTGGGTTAGCGTACTCTAACATGTAAAGATATGTTGGTATTTTCTTGTATGACTCACTTAGTGTTCCTCTCAACAATTGCATTGATTTTACTTTTGATCTCCACGCTTGCATGTAACTTACGTCCATACCATATGCTTTTTAGATGTCTCTCTGGAATCTGTTGGTGTATATATAGTTTTCAGGTCAACAAGCTTATGTTGTACACAACTGCAACAAAAGCTGAGACAACTTACTTTTGTGAACAAAATCTCTTATCATTTAAATAACCGTGGACAAAATTGAAATCCGTCACTTTGAAAAGATTTAATGCTCGTAAGCTTGATGCTTTAAGCTTCCAAGTGCACCTTTCATCCACGCAATGAAGGGTATACCTGTTTATAATATAAATATAGTTATGTATCATGTTTTACTGATAAAAGACACACACACAAACTAATACAATTTTATACTCACATAGTATACTCATATATCATACTTATATACTATATCAGTATAATCTTTTACTGATAAAAAACATAGATAAACCAGTACAATTCTATATTCACATAGTATACTAATTTAGCATGTATATATACTTTATCGGTATCATGTTTTACTGATAAAACACACACACACAAAATCCAGTAGAATTCTATACTCACATAGTATACTCATATAACATACTTATATACTATATCAATATCATCTTTTATTCATGAAAAATACAGACAAACCAGTACAATCCTACACTCACATAGTATACTGATTTAGCATACATGTATACTATATAGGTATCACATAGTTTTTTACTTGAAAACTGCAGACGAACCTTCTTGAGCATGATTTATTAACCAGATATTGACATTTTTCTCTGATGGCATACCGCTTCATAACGAGAGCCAGCATGTTCTTGTCTTTGTAAATTTGTCCTTTTTCAACTTTTTGATGAAATTGTTCAGTTATGATGTTTGCATCATCAAGTTCCATACTGGTGTCATCTCCTTCTTGCACATCAAAAGTACTAATCATATCAATGCTTTCATATTGTGCAATTCCTGATAAAATTGTGTAATTTCTGATAAAATTGTAGTAACGTCGAAACTGGAGGTGCTTGCAGCTATAGTATTTTTAGCAAACGAAACACATACGGGGAGTGTTGTCATCCCTGCACTTGATTTTCTTAATTTCATGCACACACTAACACTAATATCGCTGCAAATTGTAATTGGTGGATATCCTTGAGCAATAACATACTGAATAACTATTGTGTTACAGTCCTTTTGCAGTTGCTTTGCAATCTCTCAGATAAGTTGTTCAAATTTCCAACCAGGTCTTTATTAGAATTGCATCAACATGAAAGTTATGAAATTATGGTTTTCATACCATTCTCCACTATGTTGCAGCATAATTGGTATATTATTCATGATTATACAGATCTGAAGTTATAGCTACTTTTGTGTACAAAATCGAATTTCGACAGTCCAAATTTCAACGTTGACATCAAAAATCGAATTTCAATAGAATATTTTTCGAACTCAAATCAGCTGTTATGATTCTAACCTCCAGATCTCCAAATCTTCAAACTGAGAACAGAATTTTCAGTTAAAAATTCAGAAATTTAAGCGCTAAACTTCTGTAATATGCGAAATCAAAATCGGAACAATACGATGCAAATTTGAGCATCAAAGTTTCAACACCTTTGAAAGTCAAATCAGCTGCTATGATTCTAGCAGATTGATACTTCTACAAAGTTTAATGTGAAAGAGAAATTAGCATCTTCGCTCTGTTTTTTCAGGCTTGCGATCTTCAAATCTTCAACAACGAGTCTGTGATGCTGGTGTCAATCTCAATTTTTGTGCGCTAATTTTTGTGAAATTCTGCAAAATTTGAGCAGCTTTTCTGTTTTTATAGGTAGGGTATTAACATGGGTAGTTATTTAAGATTTGTATATTAAATGGGTAGGGGATTGTAATTATTTAATGGGTAGAATTTTTTTTATGAGTCGAGCAACGTAAATATTTTCACTTTTATAGGTACTCCTGTCTTTTTCACTATTTTAGCACGAGAGAAGTTGGAAAAATTTTCAATGCGACCTCTCATTTTTTCATTCTTTTTCTAATTTGTTTAATTTTTATTCTTTAATAAGTCTACTTTATTCATTTTTTTTATTATAAGGTGATTTATCATGTCAGAATTTCGGGGTTGTGGACATGTTTTAGGGTTGTTAGTCATAAATTTTTGATACATCTTGGAGTTGCAATTACAACAATTAAGCAAATGCCAATAGCATGTGTACTATAATGTTGTACGTTACGAGATTACAATAAATCATGGTAGGAAAAACTCTTCGTTACAACCAAGGCAGAATGGTATTCGACAACTTCAGCGAAGCTGGATATGATCCGCGCACATGATTGCGACAATGGCATTGTAATTGCAGTAAACCATTGATATAAAAGGATCAGATTTTACGAAATTCATATTTCTAACTCAATTTTTAAAATTTTGAACTACAAGTTTAAGGTGATTTTTACGCAGAATCATCCTGTGAATTGAGATAAAGATTCTAAAGCTATATTTTGAATGTATTAGCTATATTTCGATTAAATGCATGATTATGATCGGTCAAAAAAATTAAGATATAATAATAATAAATAATAATTAATTGCCCATATTATACGTTAATAATCATTAATAGAATAATAACATATATAATATGTAACTATTCATAATTGCGGTTTGAAGACAAAAAATACAATGTGATTTCTTCACATCTACTAAACCATTTTATTAACGGTCTGAGTATTTTTTTAGTACTTATGCTATTAATTACAAAGAAAAAATTTGAGAAATTCGAGAGTTAAGGAGTTGACTTTTAAAAAAGAATTTAGTGCAAGTACACGTGTGAATTTACTTTTTTTGTTTGTTAAAAAAACGATAATATTACAATTACATACACAACCAAATAATTTACCCCGTCTATACCTATTCCAAATTATTTAACCGACCCTACCCATTACATATTCATTAAATAGGAAAATGGCCAAATTTACCCCTAAAGTATACGAAATATAGCATATTGTCCTCTGTTTGGAAAGTTGCTTATTGCTAACGGAAATAAATAAATCAAATTTAAAACGTGTCATTATGAATTCCTCTACTAACAACATACTACATTATTCTATAAACTCTAATAATATATTATTGCGATAAACTGTATACTCTTGAATTATATATTGTATACCAAAATGACATACAATATATCAAAATGGTGTAAACTATACAATTCGTCTTGTTCGTTAGTTCAATTCAATTTTGACCCAAAAATCCAAAAATTTACTCCAAAATTTCAACCAAATTGACTCAAAACTTAGCCATAGCCTCCAATTAGCATTTTTGGCACACCTCAATCAGAATCGGACTACGAAAACTATAAACTCGACAACTAAGTTTATCTGTTTTGAAGCATCAAAGTCCTCCTTATATCTTCGAAAATCATCATTAACACCACAATCTACAAATCAAAGAACAACCCCCAACAAATAAAAAATACACTTCAAAACACAAACAAAAAATTCAGATATGAAATTTTAAACTCATACGCTTGGAATTTCAATTCTTTTTCTTTTGAAATTTTAAAGTCAAATTTTCTTCCTCCTAAACACTTTAAAAAAAAAAAAGAGCAATTATTTTATTGTTGAAAAAATAAATTAAAATTGGTGGGAATGGTCCTGTCACTAGAAAATTTGATTTGAATATGTTAAAACTTAAAACTGTGAGGGGTCTTAGGTGAATTATCCAAATATAAATTTTGGAATTGTTTTTTCATATTATTTTAAATTAGGGCAAACCGCGATTCCTTGGCCCAATTGAAGATGAGGAGAACTCCTATGCTGCATTACTGTTCCAATGCTATTCCCTTCAGCTCATGCTTTGCTATTTCCCGTTCTGTTTCGGCATTTACAACCACAGATTGTTCTTCTTCTCATAGCAATATTGAGAATGTCAAGTGTTTAGATGATGCTTTGAGTCTATTCCGTCGAATGGTAAGAACGCAGCCTCTTCCTTCTGTTTTTGACTTCTCCAAATTATTAAAGACTATGGTAAATATGAAGCATTACTCTGCTGTTCTTTCCCTTTTTCGACAAATGCTGAAATTAGGAATCCCAATTAGTGATTCCATATTGAATATAGCGATTAACAATTATTGCCTAATGTATTGTTCTGACTGCGGATTTTGGGTGTTGCCCATTTACTTGAAGAAGGGCATTCCATTTAATGTCGTCACGTTTAGCACCATACTAAGGGGACTCTTTGCGGAAAATAAGATAAAAGATGCAGTTAACTTGTTCAAAAAGTTGGTGAGAGAAAATATTTGTGAGCCTGATGAATTTATGTATTCAATTGTCATGAATGGGCTTAGCAAAAGGGGTCATACTCAAAAAACATTCGATTTACTTAGGGTAATGGAACAAGGAAGCACTAAGCCCAACACATACATCTACAACATTGTTATAGATGCTCTTTGCAAGGATAGAATGATAGATGATGCAATTAGCCTTTTTGAAGAGATGAAACAAAAGGCATTCCTCCAGATGTTATCACATATAGTTCATTGATTGATGGTCTTTGTAAATTTGGTATGTGGGAGAAGGTTAGGAATTTGTTCTTAGAAATGGTAAATCTTAATATTTATCCAGATGTCTGCACCTTCAACATAGTGATAGATGGACTATGCAAAGAAGGGAAAGTTGAAGATGCTGAGGAGGTAGTCAGACACATGATTGGAAAAGGTGTAGAGCCAAATGTGGTCACCTACAATGTGATAATTGATGGATATTGCTTGCGCAGCCAAATGGATAGAGCAAGGAGAATTTTTGATTGCATGATAGATAAGAGCATTAAGCCAGACATTTTTAGCTATGGCATACTAATAAATGGATACTGTAAGAAGAAGAAAGTGGATGAGGCCATGCATTTGTTTCATGAAATTTCTCAAAATGGACCCAAACCTAACATTGTTATCTATAGTACTATCTTGCAAGGTCTATTTGATGATGGAAAAACTGACTTTGCGCAAAAGTTCTTTGCTGAGATGCTATCTACGGGGATCAAACCTAATTTATGCACTACTTGCATTTTGCTCGGTGGTTATTTTCAGAATGGACTTGTTAAGAAAGCTATGTCGCTATTTCAGAAGTTAGAAATAAAGAGAGAAGATACCAATATTGAACTTTACAATGTTGTACTTGACGGATTGTGCAGAAATGGTCAACTCGACAAAGCTCGTGCTATTTTTGAGAAGCTTTCTTTAATTGGATTGTTTCCCAATGTGATTACATACACTATAATAATAAATGGATTTTGTCAAGAAGGGTTGTTAGATGATGCTAAAGATATGCTAAGAAAAATGGAGGAGAATGGTTGTCCGCCAAGCAACTGCACTTACAATGTTATTGTGCAAGGATTTCTCAAGTGTGGCAAAATTAGTGAAAGGAAAGTTTTTTTGAACAAAATGAATGAAAGGGGCTTCTCGGTTGATGCAAGTACACTAGAGTTACTAATAGATGTTATAGCGAAGGATCCTTCTTTGCTTAACATGATACCACAGTTTCCCTCGTGAAGTAAGAAGTGAATATTTATGTCACTTATTTATTCAGCTATACTTATCACCGAGATAGAATTTCCTTTTACCTCTGCGAAAGTAATCACTTTTAATTGAACTGCGGAAGCTTGCTTGAGCTTTCCAAGCAAACTTATTGAGGAGGTATATCAGTCCTAGAATTTTGATTGTTATTCCACTCTACTTTATCTTGGAAATCATATTTTATTGCACTCTTAATGTGAGAAACGATAGAATTTCCTTGTGGGTACTCATTTTAAGTCTAGGAATAGCATTTTTAATGTATTTACTATTTAGCAGTCTTTATGTATTATCATTTTCTGGCATTTTGAGAATCATATCATAACTTCCTGTTAGACGAGAAGCTTCTTTCTGTGTTCCATGAGGGAGTGTAGTACGGTGCTAGCATTGGCCGTGGACAGCATCCATTCACCAAGGATTCCATCAACATAAGAAACTGCTGACATAATCAACAAAATGCTTCAGTCCTTGATACCATCATCCTCTGGGTCAACCCCGACTGTGGCCTTAAGACGCGCAAGATGGAGCAGATCACAACCCATACTGAAGCTTTGCTTTCCTTCATTTTACTTCTGGTGTACAAAGTATATATTTAAATAAAGTTATGTTTTTAGGTGTTTGTTTGACTAGTATTGATGCCCATTTTTTGATCTATTTGATCATTTTCCACATAAAAGCTCTGGTTTTAGCCTTCCCCTTGAATTTTTCTCTTTAATTTGCGAACTCAAATAGCCAAGTCTGGTCTGATGTTTTTTCTCCAAGTTTGTCATGGTGAAATAATCATTAGAGTATGTTAGAGAACCCTTAGTGTTAAATAATCTTAAATACAGAGTATTGAAATATTATGGACCTAAAGAGAGCAAAAATGATACTGAGGATTCATATAATTGCCTCAACTAGCTTGGACTGAGGCATATTTATTGTTGTTCTAATTTTGTTATAGAAAAATCATTTTTTCTCTTCTTCTTTTCATTTTTTTTTTCACTCTTGAAGTTTGTTTAACTCTGTTTATATGAAAAGCATAGTAGGTCCCAGGTCCGGATAAAAAATAAGGATTCTCAGCATAAAATAATTTAGCTGTGACGAATCCTCTGAATTTATTAGGAGAGTGGAATGGATACAGAGAATTCAAATTAGCGTCTTCAATTAGTTTGTGATTGAAGAATTCTTGATTGGTTGATTGATTGTCACTTGAAGTTTGTTTTAAATTAAGGGTGCGGAGAATTCAATCTCTCTCTCATAGTATGTTATGCACTCGTGTTCCCTTCTTGTATAGTTTCAAGAGAACAATGATACTTCCTTAACACATGCAACTCTGTATGAATATCAAGTGTTTAAAATGTGAAGTCCTTGAGCAACTAAGAACAAATGATTGACTCACTCACATTTAACTCCTCGTGTATTCGCTTCTTTTTTGTCTAAGATTATTGGAACTATATAGTTTGGCTCGCTAATGATACATTATTGTTTAGGAGAAAGAGCTACAGATTAATGTTACCTTCTCAAAAAAAAAAAAAAAAAAAGCTATAGATTAGACAGTGNTTGCTGTTCTTCTGGATTATTAGGTGAACAAAGTATGACTTCTGGCATGGACATTCATCCTCTCAATTTAACACACACATACATACCTCACACACACGTATTGATATCACGTATGTATTCTCTCTCTCTCTCTCCCTCTCATATTTGGCGAAACTCATCAGCTGTTTCATTTAAGGCAATCGTTACATGCCACCATTGAGCAGATTTAACTATTCAGAAACATGCCAAGTCAGTTACTTTTTCTATAGTTGTACTGATGAATCGTTGCATAATATGCTTGCGTGTAATTTTGGTTTAGAAATCATTCGATGAAAAATAATCATCAGTAAGTAGTCTGCTCAACTATGTGTTTGTTTTTTTATGTACTTGTTAATCCAAGTCTTGTATCTCCCTCTTGTTGTTTCCTTTCTCTTTTGGCAAATGCGGAATGCGCTCTGGCATTTGGCTAAGAGCTCCAACGGTTCTTCTTATTAATCATAAGACATGTTGGAGTTAACAAGTTCTTGTCATATTTTAGTTGACTAACTGTCTTGCCTAAGTATTCTTCTTTCTTGACTGCTGCTTGATAGTTACAGACCTCATATGCAGATATTGTGCTTACTTATCCCATTTCCCTTTTATAATAACCTTTTCTGCTTTATCTGTCGAGTTGGATGTGCACTTAAGACTTGGATTTGGTCATTTGCTCTACCTTTTAGTGAGAACAATAGGGTTTCGTATTGAGCTCCAAATATATGATTTTGGGATGGGATGGCTCCTACCAGCCCCCCTGGGATGTATGAGCTCCCCCGTGGCAACAAGAATGATATCGTCCTATACTCCGGTGATCTCTTTCCTACGGAGACACGCCAACTCCCACCATATTCTATATCACATTCTGTGAATCAAAGGGGAAGCCTACTCATCTAATACATGAGATGCATACTATTTCACCTCATTAGATCTTATGATTTATTCAAATGATGGTTTTAAGAATCATACAAATTTATTGATTACATTTTAGAAATGAAAAAGGTTATCCTTTGTTAGTTATTCTATTCACAATCATAGCTGTGAGGAAATGCTAATATCCAACCAAATTTAGGCTACAGAAAGACTATTCACATTCTTCAGCTTTGTTTGCAGGCTTTATCACGTTGACGAAATAGAGGCTGATAACAATAACCAACAGAGAAACAACAGTCATTTTCATCACTTCCCATGGTTTCTTCACATTTGCAGCCAGACAACTAGCATTTCCGATTGTTTCATCATTTGTCGCATCATCAAAGCAACAAGAGTCATTTTCATATTAAGGTGAAGTCAACTATATGAGTCGACGCTTCAATATTAAGGTGAAGAGTGTTCAGAGTGTTCTTCTTGAACCAACTTTGAAGAAGGCGCAAAATCTTCATATACTTGAGTTGTTACAGTAGCTGCAGTCTTTCCCTTTTGCCTTTGTTCTTGTTGATGGAAATGATGAATTTTGTAGTGTATTTATACACAAAAAATTAATCCTCAAAGAGAACTTTCATGAGATGCTTTCTGTTTTCCTTCAAAATTCCTATTCCTTAACCAATTTCATTACTTTGTTTATAAATCTTTTCTTTTAGCTACAAGGTTTTCTTGCACAATTTTTTAGAAAAAAACATTGAGAAGAACTCCTAAATAATAATTTGAAGTGTGGGAGTAAAGTACGAGTGTCGAATTTTTCATTCTCTGACTCAAAGATAAGACTAGTGAGGCTGCATGATCTAACAATTAGGTGACAAAATTTTTGATATAAGTATTTACTAAGGTTTATAGAATTTCCTTATTTTCCATTAATGAATTTTTGTTATTTCTACTCCTCTTTTAGATTTTGTGGAAAAAGAAGCAGTAAAATGTGAATAAAAAAACTCTTCGTTACCGCGATGGCAGAAGGGTATTCGCAACTGCAACAAGCTGGATTCGATTTGCGACCAAGATTGCGGCAAGGGCCTCGTAATTGCAATAAACCAATTATATAAAAGAACAATTTTTTGCAAAATTCATATTTTAACTTAATATTGAGACATTGAGCTACGACTTTAAGGTAATTTTGGCGAGCAATCATCCTACAATTAATTGGATGTATAATCATCCTACGTTGAGATAAACACTCTAAAGCTATATTTGGATTAAATACATGTTTATGGTTGATCAAAAGATTTACCCATCATTAATAACAATAATAATTAATTTCCCATATTACACATTAATAATCATTAATGGAACAACGACATATATTCTATGTATAATAAATAAATTTTAGATCGTGGTGAAGATAAAAAAAATATTAGATAATTTCTTCACATTTACTTAATAATTTGTTGTTAATAGTAAGAGGTGTTTATACTAGTACTTATGCCATCAACTATTAGTGTAAAAATTGAGAAATACGAGAGTTGAGGATTTGACTTATTTTAAAAAATTGGTTTAGCTATTTTGCTCGTTAAAAAAAAGAAAAAGAAGAGCAACTATTCTATTAATTTTAAATCGGAGAAGGGTCGGATATACCCCTCTACTATCATCAATAGTTTAAAAATGCCCTCTGTTATACTATTAGGACATTCTAATCCCTGACGTTATACTATTATGTGTATAAGCCCTTAGTTTAACGGAAGTGCCACGTGGCACGCGTATAACTATCCGGGTTGTTTTATAAGTGCTCCGACCCACACATAACCCAACCCGACCCTAACCCTCTCTAAAACACGGCATTTCACCATTATTAACCTTTGAACCCTAATATTTCTTCTTCTCAATTTTATAACGGGTTTGAACCCTCTCTAAAACATGGTCTATCACCATTATTAAAATTCTCTTTTCTTCTTCTCAATTAAACTCTGATTCTTGCATTCTATGTCTAGTTCTAGTGTTACATCGAGAGGGAGGTGCTAATGTGGGGAGATAGCGAACAACTTCACCTCGACGACCACAAACAACCCCGGAAGGAGATTCTACAAATGTGCTAAACCAGAAGTAAGTGTGAATTTAGTCGATGTATTTAATGTCTTAATTTTTTCTTCTCTATAACTTTTTTCTGTCGTTCAATTTTTTTTATTCTGTAAATTTTTTCTGTTCTCTATAGTAATTGTTTGTATTTGTAAGAATGAGTCATGTGGATATTGGGAATGGCAAGACGAAGCCCTCCCGGACAAAGCGTTGATAGTAATCAATGATTTCAAGGCTAAATTGGATGTTGCCAATGTAAAAGTCAGGACATTGAATATGTTGTTGGATGCGTACAAGCTTGAAAGGGACAACTTGATTGAAAAAGTTGATGTGTTGGAGGCTTTAAATGGTGTTGAAGTGAATAAAGCAAGGGAAATGGAAGTGAAATTGATGCACATGAAGATGTTCATTAT
>ML300880.1:1210-17738 GCA_005239505.1 Nicotiana paniculata
GGGCTAACCGCAGAAACTGGTTGACCCTGGGACCCGAAGAATATCCTTGCTCACTAGAGGATGCAGGGGCAGCATGCGATCTTTGGTTATGGGAGGCCACTAACTGGGTTAACATCTGAATAGCTCCCTTGAGGTCCCCATTAGAAATACCGTGACCGGAAGCTGGGAGTGAAGAGAGATCAGGAACATCAGCGGGAGGGATTATAGCACCCTCCGCTTGAGTAGGAATAGGAATATCATGGTCTGGGATGGAAGAGTCAGGACGATTCAGGACCGGGGAATCAATCTCACCCGCACTATCAGATAAAGAATACACGGCCACTCCTGGGGTGGCATTGGCCTCTAGGCCGAGTCGAGCTCTCTTCTTGGGTTCCATTTACTTAAAATAAGAACAATGCACGAGTTAGGGATAGACAACCTCACCTTCCACCACATCGCACGATATAGAATAGCAATAAAAGGGTACTTTCCTAAATATCCATGCAGCCCCATAATTATAGATGTGGTCGACAACACACTGAGAAGAAATGCTCTACTAGACACGACTCTGAGACATCCTATCACACTTTTAAAACATAAGGCTCTGATACCAATGTTGTCACGCCCAAGAATCGAGGGACGAGACCAGCACATAACCGGGTGAACCCGGTCAAGCGGACCTAGATTTCCTTTCCTACCCAACGCGTTTCCCTCATATATACAATGCACCATATTTCAACAATTTGATTCCCAAGGCATATAAAATACATACATAACTTTCCAATACGGACGACGATTTTCGAATACGTACATTGACTACCCAAAGTACATATATACACTCGCATCAGGTCTACGGAGCCTCTACGAATACTAGGAATTAATACAATACTTTGCCGGTAACAAGGCCCTGGCTATACCTTACAATACATAATAGACTCAAAAGAGATGGCATGAATTATACATGACCCCGGGAGGAAGTGGGGCTCATTAGTACTTGCTGAAAGATGAGGAGGAGGCACCACTAACGGCAAACTGAGCTACCTGATATAGACCCACCTACATACATATAAAAGATGTAGCGCCCCCGAAAAAAGGGACGTTAGTACTATGGAATAGTACTAGCATTTATGAGCAAACTTTACTCAAAGTAAAATCAAGAAATGCACAGATAGAAAGCAGTTAAAGGAACCAACGCATAGTGCACAGTGATATAACAACAAGTACAATTGAGAGCCTTACATATTCTAATTTCAACACAATCACATTTCAGCTTTATTACATTATGTTGCGGCGTGCAACCCGATCCCACCTTACAATATTACACCCCACCCTTGTTACCTCTCCATCCTTATTACTTCGTGTTGCGACGTGCAACCCGATCCCACCGTACAATATTACACTTCACCCTTATTACCTCTCCACCATTATTACTTCGTGTTGCAGCGTCTAACCTGATCCCACCGGACATCACATTGCATAGCAAACAATAACTGCCTATAATTCAATCACAGGGCTACATATCATCAAGAGTACAATTTCATAACACCCAAACAATCATGTCTTCACAATAGTCTTTATCATCCATTAATTCAACCACAAAGGTATTCATCAACAAGAATATAAATTCATTACAACCAACAATCCATGTGACGTTAAGCCACAAAAAACATTGCCAACAATGAGTCATATACGATATTTCCATGGTCATTTAGTTCAATTAGATCAATTCACAATTCCTCTTCATCACTAGTTACATAGCCTTTACCACTTAGTTACATTTACACATTTGATTTTGATATCATTCTTTCATACCAACATACTCAAGCATATAACAAACCTTGCACAAGTTAGAGTAATCACGTAGAAGTCACCTTTCACAATCTCAATTATCACAATGATCGACTAAGACAAATCATAGAATGCAATCTCACACCTCAACAAAACCGGGCAATCAATTCACATATACTCAACAAGAAACTCATACCAAATATTTGGACACCATGTGACTCTACGAAGATTAAAGTTAGCCATACATACCTCGAGTCATCCCTTTTTTTAATTTCTATCGCAATTCACCAAACCCTCTAGCACCGTCAATCTATTCCATAGTGTGACGTATTTCACTTAGAATTAGGAATCTTGTACTTAATTAATCATTTTTATCAAACATTATGTGACCCTTTAGACTACAAGTACAATTGAGAGCCTTACATATTCTAATTTCAATATAATCACGTTTCAACTTTATTACATTCTGTTGCGGTGTGCAACCCGATCCCACCTTAGAATATTACACCCACCCTTGTTACCTCCCCATCCTTATTACTTCGTGCTGCGGCGTGCAACCCGATCCTACCGTACAATATTACACTTCACCCTTATTACCTCTCCACCCTTATTACTTCGTGCTGCGGCGTGCAACCCGATCCTACCGTACAATATTACACTTCACCCTTATTACCTCTCCACCCTTATTACTTCGTGTTGCAGCGTGCAACCGGATCCCACCGGACATCACATTACATAGCAAATAATAACTGCCTACAATTCAATCATAGGGCTACATATCATCAAGAGTACAATTTTATAACCCCCAAACAATCATGTGATCACAATAGTCTTTATCATCCATTAATTCAACCACAAAGGTGACAAGAATATAAATTCATTACAACCAACAATCCATGTGACGTTAAGCCACTATAAATATTGCCAGCAATGAGTCATATACGATATTTCCATGGTCATTTAGTTCAATTAGATAAATTCACAATTCCCCTTCATCACTTGTTACATAGCATTTTTCACTTAGATACATTTACACATTTGAGTTTGTTATCATTATTTCACAGTAACATACTCAAGCATTTAACGAACCTTGCACATGTTAGAGTAATCACATAGAAATCACCTTTAACAATCTCAATTATAACGATAATCGACTAAGACAAATCAGAGAATGCAATCTCACACCTCAACAAAACCGGGCAATCAATTCACATATGCTCAGCAAGAAACTCATACCGAATGTTTGGACACCAACAATGTGACTCTACAAATATTAAAGTTAGCCATACATACCCCGAGTCATCCCCTTTTTAATTTCTATCGCAATTCACCGGACAATCTAGCACCGTCAATCTATTCCACAATGTTACAGATTTCACTTAGAATTAGGAATCTTGTACTTAATTAAGAATTTTTATCAAACATTATGTGACCCTTTAGACTACAAACCCCATTTTGAGAATAATTACCAAACATGTTCTTCCCTCTACTAGATTATGGGATTTAATTCACATGCATGCAATATTTCACTTTTTATTTTCAAGACCCAACCTACGTGTGTTTTATTCTTACACAAAATCTTGGAAATTGGGGAAATAGGGTGAAGACTTACCTTTTTGAGTGAATAAGATGACAATAACTTGATAATTTGCGGGCTTGAGTGATTTTGGAAAACCAAATTGGATGATGTTGAAACCTTCTCTCTGAAGAAATCTCTTCTTTTCTCTCTATTTTTTGTCAGAAATTCTTTATAAATGAAGGGAAGGGGTGTTTTATAAAATAGGGAGTCAGGTTTAAAATTTTGAACACAGGAGCCCCGACAAAGAGATGCCGTCAGGAATGCGATCGCATTCCTACTATGCGGTCTGCATTCCTATCGCATAGTTAGCCTCCAACTGGGCCAAAATGGGAACCACACTGACCAGGTATGCGACCACTTATGCGGTTTGCATACTTGTTATGCGATCGCATAGTGCGTCGTATAACCTCCCACGCAAAAACCACGGGGCAAGAATGCGACAACTATGTTGTCTGCATACCCAAAATGAGATCTCATTCGGGGCTTCATAGTTGTCCTCCCTTTGGACAGTAAGCTGTTCAGGTATACGACCATTATGCGGTCCGCATACTTGTTATGTGATCGCATAGTGCGTCGCATAATGCGCAATTTCTAGAAAATTTAATTTTTCAAGTTCTAGGATACTTTTTACTCAAAATAGGATCGTTTTAAAATTTTCTACAGTTATAAAAGCACAGGGACCTATTTGGGCATTATTTTAGACATAGAAATTTTACGGGTCTTTACAGTGATGGCGCCTAACATTGAACCAGCTAGGCAAGCCAATGTTACCGGTTCTTCTATATTGTTTCTTTATTTTTAGAAATTAGCCAGTGATATACAATATCAGCGGAAATAAAAGTGCGAAAGAAATAGAATCTAACAACTTAATTAAATACTATTACAAAATCCATAATAACAACTCCCAAAATTTGGTGTCACAATTTGATAGACTGTCTATGAATACTGATGTCTAGAAGTACGTAAGACAGGAAAGAAATAGGATAGAAGGTGAAGCCAAGTCCTGCGGACGCCTACAGGACTACTGCGAGGTCTCCACTGAACTGAAGGCAGCAACCTCGATCTATGGTCCGAAAGGGTCCAGTACCGGGATCTACCAAAAAACATGTAGAGTGCACCGACCCCATGTACTGAGTAAGTATCGAGCCTAACCTCAGCGAAGTACTGACGAGGCTAGGACACGACAACCAAATAAACCTATGCAGTTTAATCATATACGGTGACAACAATAACAACAGGAAATAAGCAGCTAAATACAAAGAAAAGGGGAACATCTTGAGGGAGGAAATATCAAGTAATGGAAATAACGAAGTAAAGCAACAAATTATATATCAATTTAAACAACAGAAGTAATAGCACAAAAACAAGTGCATGGCATCACCCTTTGAGATTTTACTCTCATCCTCAGCAAATAATAAATAGAATGCACGGCATCACCCTTCGTCCTTTTACCCTCATCCTCACCAAATAATAAATAGAATGCACGACATCACCCTTCGTGCTATTACTCTCATCCTTACTAAATAATAAATATAATGCATGGCATCACCCTTCGTGCTTTTACTCTCATCCTCGCAATAAATGAATAGAAATAGCACGTTATCACCCTTTGTGGTTTTAATTTCATAATATGGCACGGCATCACCCTTCGTGATTTTACACTCTCTTAAAATATCATACACGGCATCACCCGTCATGCTTTAACACTGTTCCTCACAAAAACAAATCAATAACAGCAATCCGGCAAGGAAATCAATAACATAAACAATAATAAAAATCGTAATGTCCCGGCACGGTAAAACAACAGTAGAATCAATATCATCCCGGCAAGGGAAACAAGTATAACCAATCTCACTTAGTTGTTTAATTTCATGTAGAAATTCTCAACTTGAACAAATACTCAACAATAGGAAATACCAATGAAATGCTATCATCATGGATAATTATCAAAGTTAACTTAAGTAGTGTTTAATGAAAAATCACATAAATCACAATATTCGACTAATGGGCATGCTTGACACCAATGTATAGATACTCGTCACCACACCTATACGTTGAACATAACACTAACACGTAGCAAATAAGACACAGTACCTATTCCCTCAAGCTATGGTTAAGCCAAACACTTACCTCGAATTCCACGGCTAAACTCAAGTCTCAATTACCACTTTCCTTTTAGAATTCGCCTCTGATTCACTTGTATTTGATTCGATTCTCTTAACAATATTCGAACACACGTTAATTGTGACAAAAAATGGAACAATTCATATGAAAATATCAACAAAATCACGTCGCGTATGCAAAGAAAATCATGGCCGAAACATTTCGTCAAGAGTTTTGCAACAACATTGCTATGTTCTTTAGCTTAGCAAGTGATTTCGATAAGATTTCATATAGTCTTTGTTGAGGATCTCTTGTGATTTGGATTGTAATGTTTCTCTGCTCTCTTGTGATTTGGATGGTAATGTTTCCAAAATATGGAAAAGAGAATGGAACTATATATTTTTATAATCATTCTTTGAAGCTTTCATCTGTTTCCTAGGAAAATATAAGATGAAGGTCTTTTTAAAATCATAGTTTGTGGCCCCCACCTATTGGGATGACTAAGACACTAAGTCTGCTAGCTTTTGCCACCTATTTAATGCACTTAAGAGTCACCATATTGAGCTTGAATTGCTGCCACGTTTGGGAGCCTTAAGCTTACCCAATGACTCATCACTAGCTTTACACATGCTAACCATTCACTTTAAGTAACTTTATACATGTTAGCCATGCACTTTAAGTATCTTTACACATGTTAGCCATGCAATTTAAGTAGATTTACACATGTTAGCCATGCACTTTAAGTAACTTGACACATGTCAGCCATGCACTTTAAGTGCTATGACACTTAGTTACGCTCTTGGCCAAATTAATGCCATGTGGAAGCCCATTAGAGTTCCTATTTACATGTGTCATCCCTTGACCAACCTTTCATTACACAGGGACACCACATATCTTTGCATGTATAGATATATGACACTTACTACCACTTGTCCACATCACATGGCTTATGACCACGTGGTACTTTAGTCAATAGTACTAATAAATATCCAGCCTACCCTACAATCTTCCATTTAACTAAATACACATATAATTAATTCTAGCATTCCACTCACTTAAATACTAATATACTTCACATATCTTACTATTTTAAAAGCAACTTAGCATATTCCTCCATTTTTCCTATAACAGCTTTCCGGATATTCGCCCGAACTGCATACGCAAAACGAGTGAGAAAAAAAGAGGTTTCAAGGCCTCGGGACACAATTTTGACTTATAAAATGAGATATGACTTTTTTTGGGTCATCACAGTATTTCATTCATTCATCACTAATAACGCAAGACATAGATTAAACTATATAGTTTGAGACGTTTTGTTTTAAATATTCATCGATATAGATCGAGATGTTTTGATTTTAATATTCATCGATGCATCTAAGTAAGCTATGATTTGATGAATCAATTTACAAATAGATATATTTTATGATGATAAATTATATATACTAATTATATTATTTCTTCTTTACAAGTCCACCCAGAAAAGAACCTGACCTCGTGGCCCCAACGCTTCGTTATACTACTTTAATGATATATAACTTGTTATAGTATATGTTAGTGCATTCATTATTTTTATTATAAAATAAAGTGTTAATGGATTATATTTATATTATTTAAATATTAAATATTAATTTTATTCAAAGGTTTGACCATGTTTGACCTATGAACCGACCGAAGTTTGTCGGTTAATTTCCATAAATTACATTTACTGACCAAAGTTGGTCGGTAAAATCTTTCCCTGTAATAACCGAACGACTTTGGTTGGGAGATTCAACTATAAATTTTATAAAATATTTTAAATTATAATTTAATAATAATATAATTATTAAAATTCCACAATGTGCGTCCAGATTACCGACCGTTACTAATCGGTAATAAAAAGGTGCTTTGACTAAGAAAGTGTGATGACCTGGCCGGTCATCTTAAGAGTGATAGTGTTGATTCTCTATTAACTGCTTTCCCCGTATCTATTTCTGCTATTGTGATTTGTTGGGAGGTTTCGTTTTGGTGTTTGGAGTATTTTGGGACACTTAGTCCCGACACGGGAGCTTAAACCTTAAGATTTGGACCGTATTCGGAACATTATGAAGACAAATCCAGAGTGGAGTTTCGTCGATTCCGTTAGCTACGTTAGGTGGTTTTGGACTTAGGGATCTGTCTGGATTGTGTTTTGGAGGTTGGTAGCTAATTTAGTGTAACGATCCGGTCGATCATTTTGAGAGCAAGAGCCCCGATCTCCTAATAATTGCTTTCCCCACATTTGTTACGACTATTGGGACTTGCCGAAGTGATTGTTTATGGAATTCGGAGTGTTTTGGGACACATAGTCCCTAGATGCGAGTTTAAGCCTTAGAATTGGACCGTAGTCAGAACTGTGTGAAGACGGGTCCAAAATGGAATTATGTCGACTTTGTTAGCTCGGTTTAGTGATTTTGGGGTTACGAGCGCGTTAAGAATGTGTTTGGAGGTCTTTAGTAGATTTAGGCTTGAATTGGTGAAAGTCATATTTTTGGCGATTTCGGCGATAGGGAAAATTTTGATATCGAGCTCGGAATGGAATTCAGAGAGTGGCTATAGGTTCGTAGTGTCATTTCTGGCGTGTGTGTCAAATTTGAGGTCATTCGGACTAAGTTTCATGTGTTTCGGCATCGTTTGCAGAATTTAGACAATTCTAAGTTCTTAGGCTTGAATCCGTGCTTAATTCAAGTTTTTGGTATTGTTTGAGGTGGTTAGAAGGCTCGACTAAGTTTGTATGGTGTTATAGGATTGGTCGGTAGGTTTGGTTGAGGTCCCGGGGGCCTCGGGTGTGTTTCAGATGCTCAATGGACAATTTTTGGAGTTAAGGAGTTGGTTGGTTTTTGATGGTGTACTGCAGTTGGTGTTCCTCATCGCGATCGCGTGAGGAGGATCGCAGACGCGTAGGGAAATTGGGAGGCCAGATTGGTTAACTCTTCACGTTCGCAAGGCAAGGGACGCAATCACGTAGGTCAGTCAGGTTGTGCATCGGGAACATGTGGATAGGCCGCATTCACGAAGTAGAAATAAGGCAGCAAAGAAAGCTGGGCGTTACCCTTCGCGATCGCATGGGGTCAATCACGATCGCGTAAGTATAAGGAGACACTGCATCAAATTTGCATTGGGTGTGACGCGCTCGCGTACAGTAAAATCATGAGGCAGCACAATTGTTCTTCCCGATCGTAACGGTGTTTCTATGATCGCGATTAAGGATGCGTGGGCAGATTAAAAATGTTCAAAATCGAGTGTTTATGTCATATTTTCACAATTTGGACTTGAGAGCTTGGGATTAGGCGTTCTTTGGAGGTATTTTCATGTGGGTGTTTGGGGTAAGTGATTCTTACTTAGTTTTGATTAATTCCCCCTAATCTATGCTAAATTTTATCATCTAATTTCGGATTTGGGATGAAAAATTGGGGAACAATTGAGATAAGTTCCTAGGCCGAATTTTGTGATTTTGATCGAGAATTTGGTATTGGATTTGAGTAAATTTGGTGTGGTTAGACTCGTGAGTGAATAGGTGTTCGTAATTTTTGATTTTTACCCGATTCCGAGACTTGGGCACGGGGTGACTCTTTGGGCATTCTTCCTATTTTTATTCCTTAGCTTCGAATTCTTTTGCTAAAGTAGTTACTTGTAGTATTGTTTACATTATGCATTTGATTTTATTAGATTTTGGCCATTCGAAGTTGGATACCTGTGGCAAGAGCGTGTTATTGAGTTGACTTGAGCAGTTGAGGTAAGTGGCTTGCCAAACCTTGTATTGGGTACTTTCCCCTTAGGATATTTGATATTAATTGATGTGTAAGCGCCGTGTATGTGAGGTGACGAGTACGTACACGGGCTGTTATTGCAAAAATCCCCTTTTTCCTTCTTAAATCATAATTTTTTTCTCTTATTAAACTGCACTAATATGTTTAATTGTTTAGCTTAAATTATAATTCATGCTTAAGTGTTTTAACTTCCTACCTGACATTTTGTGTGCCATGCTTAGTTAGATCCATATTTTTCCTTATCTTTTTTTAGGGTAAACTGTATAGTTCGATGCCATACATGTCATTGTATCTTGTGCTGCATATTTAAATTGGGACAACAGACGTATTCCGGGAGATCCCCCTGTCTTGCATATTTATTTTGGACTACAGACGTATTCCGGGAGATCCCTCCGCAATGCATATTTATTTTGGGACTACGGACGTATTCCGGGAGATACCCAAGCACTGCATATTTATTTTCGAACTACACACGTATTCCAGGAGATACCCCAGCACTGCATATTTGCTTTGGGACTACTGACGTATTCCGGGAGATCCCCATGTATTGCATAATCATTCGGAACTACGGTACAATATCTCGGGAGATTCCACATTGTGTTCACCTTGTTGTAAGCCGAGGGCTCCCTTGACTGTTAAATTATCGAGCATTTTCTTTAACTGTTTACCATGGAATTTACTTATATCTTTTACTGTTTAATTTATTATATTAACTCTGGTAGGGCCTTAACCTGACCTCATCATTACTCGACCGAGGTTAGACTTGGCACTTACTGGGTACCATTGTGGTGTACTCATGCCCTTTCCTGCACAAGTTGCAGATCCAGGTATGAGCTATCAGCCCAGAGGATAGTACGTGTTGCTGATTTCCAGGAGACTTCAAGGAACCTCACATATGCGAATCATGTCAAATCAATTTTGTTTTTACCAAATTTCATAGATAAGGTATAAATATTACTTTGGACCTGTACAAGGCTTTAGAACAAAAATACGGACCCGATACCAACAAGATCAGACATTAACCAAATTTTAAAATCATTAGATATTTAGTCTTTAATTTTTTAACGAAAATTCATATCTCGAGCTAGGGACCTCGGAATTCGATTTCGGGCATACGCCCAGGTCCCATATTTTATTATGGGACTGTCAAGACACGGATCCTGGTCCATTTACTCAAAAAGTTGACTAAGTCAACTAAAATTAACTTTTAAGGAAAAAATTATTATTTTCATATCCTCAATGATCATCTGAAGTCTATAACACACACACGGAGCATATCCTCCAAGATCTGAATAGTACGCTCAGACTGTCCGTCCATTTGAGTATGAAATGTTGTCCTCAGCTCAACCCGCGTACTCAACAATACGCCACTATCGGCGATCGGCACTACCTGCTACAGAACCACCTACATCCATTTAAAAGATGTAGCGCCCCCGCCAAAAGGGACGTTAGTACCATTAAATAACACTAGTATGTATTAGCAAACCTACTCTAGATAGGATAAACATCGAGATCGCGAAGACCCAGGTTTGGGTCCGTTTACCCAAAATGTTGATCGAAGTAAACTAAATTAACTTTAAGGCAAAAATTATTATTTTCATCAACTTTCAACATAAAAAGTTTTCAAAAACACGCTCGGACTATGCACGCAAATCGAGGAGAGTAAAAATTAGATTTTTTAGGCTAAAGAGCGTAGAATAGAGTTCTAAAACACAAGACGACCTTTTGGATCATCACAGGTTAGTAAACCGCAAGTGCAATTCAACTGGCATAAAAAGGCCTATATCGAGGGTTTGATTTTCGACTTGGGAACTCGGAATTTGCGAGTTTTCGAGGGATTTTCAGAGAGATATTTGGGGTAACGATTCGTAATTCGATTTTGGTTGTATTTCATTAATCTATAGTTGTTTCTTCCATCTAATTTCGGATTTGGATTTAAAAGTTTGGAAAAAGGGGAAAAAGTTCCCTAACCGAATTTCTGAGTTTTGATTGGGATTTAGCCATTGGATTTGGATAATTTGGTACAAGTGAACTTGTGAGTGAATGGGTGTTCATATTTGGTAACCTTTACCCGATTCTAAGACGTGGACCCGAGGAGGCTTTTTGGGGCGTATTTACAATTTATTGCTTTAGCTTTGATTTCACTAGCTAGATTAGTTTCTTGTAGTTGTATTTATGTTATGTAAGTTATTTTAGTTAGATTTGGGCCTTTCGAAGTCTGATTATCGTGGAAAAAGAGTTTTTTCGGGTTGATTTGAGCATGGTTCGAGGTGAGTGGCTTGCCTAACCTTGTGTGGGGGAAACTCCCCTTAGGATTGGTATTGTTTTTGATATATGAACATCATGTACGTAAGGTGAAGAGTATGCATACTGGATAATTATTGTAAACACCCAGTTTCTTCTAAGTAATAACATGTTTTCCTTCTTATTTGAATATTATCAACATGTGTAGTATCCTGCTAGACAAGAATAACATGCCTACTTGCCTTAACTATTTATATGAACTACGTGCAACATGTTTTAGTGAATCTACTTGTTTTACCTTATCTTGTACTTAGGCAGAATTGTAGGATTCCGTGATGTAATTATTGAATTCTATTGTTTAGGCTGCATATATACTTTGGGACTACTGAACGCGCATTCCGGGAGATCACTCATATCTTGCATATTTACTTTGGGACTACGGAATGGTATTCCGGGAGACCCCCCTGCACATTTACATTTGGGACTATGAGACAGTATCTCAAGAGATCCCCTGTTACATTTTTGTGTTTTGAGTTGTTATCTTTCAATGATTTCATTCTTGTTTAATTTCAGTACTTATTTTACTGTGATATTTCTATCTTGCCTTGTTTTATTACTTATATATACTAGTAGGTCCTTGACCTGACCTCGTCACTACTCGGCCGAGGTTAGGCTTCGCACATACTGGGTACCATTGTGGCGAACTAACGCCCTTTCCTACACATATCTTTCGTGTGCATATCCAGGTTCTTCTTACCAGCTTCATTCATAGTTGCAGTCGCTGATGCCAGACACTTCAAGGTACATCTTCCTGCGCCCGCAGATGCTTGAAGTCCCCCTCTATCCCTCTTATGATCATTTTCCCTCTTTTCTATAGAAAATGATGTATAGAACCGTTAAGACTTCTTAGTAGCTTGTGACTTACAGTGTTCGGAGTCTTGGGAGTTCTTTTTAAACATTTAGGAAGTTTATAATTGTATATGTCGAGCGGCATTCGGTTTCTTATTTATGTTATTGTTATTGTTAGTTGTTAATGCTCATGCTTTCATTTCATTTCCTTAAAGTGTTAGGCCTACCTAGTCGCAAAGACTGGGTGTCGTCACGACAGCTCAAGGAAGGAGAATTTGGCCGTGACATGTAGGTATCAGATCACTAGGTTCATAGGTATAGTGAGTCACAAGCTGGTTTATTAGAATCTCGCGAATCAGTATTGAGATGTCTGTTCTTTTCTTCGAGAGGCTATGGACCTATTAGGAACAATCATACTTCTTTAATTTCCTTTGTCCTGCGAGTTATTGGCATCAAAATTCTAAATTTTTTATTCTATTTATTCTCACATATGGTGACGACCCGTACCGAGAGATATAAAGATCAAGAACCCACGCCCCCTGCTAGAGTCGCGAGAGGCCGGGGCCGAGGTAGATGACGACCACGTGGTGCAGCTAGAGCACCCACGCAAGCTGCGACAGATGAGTCCCCAACAGCTCTTGCTCAGGGAAGGCACCAAAGGTTCCTATTACTGCACCAACCCTCCAAGAGACTCTATCTCAATTCATGAGCATGTTCAACACCTTAGCTCAGGCTGGATTGATACCATTAGCTCCCGCAAGATCTTAGGCTGGGGGAGGGGCACATACTCCTACAACATGCACACCTGTGCAGAGGGTCCAGGTTGATCAAGCCCCATAGTTTTTTCCTATTCCACCAGTAGCTCCAGTTCAGCATGAGACCAGGCAACTGCTTCTGAGGCAGAGTAACTTAGACTTGAAAGGTACAACAAGTACCACCCAACTACTTTCAGCGGATTAGCTTCAAAGGATGCTAAGGTTTTTCTAGAGGAGTGTCATTGTATTCTCCCCACTATGGGCGTAGCAGAGACGAGTGGAGTTTCTTTTACCACTTTCCAGCTTAGAGGAGCATCCTATTAGTGGTGGCGTGCTTATGAGCTGAGTTGTCCGGACGAGGCATCCTCACTCACATGGACTCGATTCTCAAATATATTTTTGTTAGAGTATGTCCTTCAGAGCTTCAAGAATGCTTGGCGCGCGGAGTTTGAGAAGATGTGCCAGGGTTCTATGACTGTGTCAGAGTACGTAGTCCAATTTAGTGATTTGGCCCGACATGCACCTGCCTTGGTCGCCACAGTTCGGGAAAGGGTTTGTCCCTTTACTGTGGGGCTCCACCCCAGCATTAGATTCAGTATGGATAGGGAGTTGGAGATGGACATCTCTTATCAGCATGTTATGGGTATTGCCAGGAGATTGGAGGGCATACTGGCCCAACAGAGAGGAGAGAGAGGACAAGAGGTGTCGAGAGACTGGTTATTATTCTGGAGCTCGTGCCCCACCATCTCTCCATGGTAAGGGTTTTGTGAGTGGCCCCATTTATTTAGCTCTTCCAGTACCAGCGGTGTTTTAGTCCCTTCTAGGCCTCAGGAGCCTTATTATGCACCGCCCGTATCTAGTGTGCCTCCTGCTCAGGGCGCTATTAGCGGCCAGTCCAGCAGACCTAGCCCGAGTCAGCCACAACAACCACGTCCTCCGATGGGTTATTTTGAGTGCAGTGATACCAGCCATATGGTTAGGGATTGCCCTATACTTAGGAGGGGTGCACCTCCACGGACTTCTTAATAATCACGTGCTACACCGGGTCCACCAGCGCTCTACCTGCTCCGCCAGCTCGATGTGGAGGTTGGGGAGGTTGAGGCGCCCTAGAGGGGGAGGCCAGGCAAGGTATTATGCTCTTTCAGATCGTTCAAAGGCAGCGGCTTCCTACTCCGTCATCACATGTATTGTTCTAATTTTCATATAGTTACGTCGGTATTATATGACCCAGGCTCTACGTATTCATCAGTGTCCTCTTATTTTTCTCCATATTTTGGCGTATCTCAGAATTCCTTGAGACCCAGGAGATTCTCTTGATATGGACCGCGTGTATCGATCGTGCTTGATTGCTCTTAGTGGTTTTGAGACTAGAGTCAATTTATTATTGCTCAGCATGGTAGATTTTGATGTTATCATGGGCATGTGCTGGTTGTCTCCCCATTATGATATTCTTGATTGTCACGCTAAGACCGTGATGCTAGGTATGCCAGGCTTACCGCGATAAGAGTGTAGGGGTACCTTAGAGTATACACCCATAGAGTTATTTCATTTCTTAAGGCTCAACGAATGGTTGATAAGGGGGTGTGGAGCGTATCTAGCTTATGTGAGAGATATTAGTATTGATACCCATACAATTGAGTAAGTTCCAATTGTGAGGGAATTCTCATATATGTTTCCAGCTGATCTTCTAGGCATGCCGCGCGACAGAGATATTGATTTCGGCATTGATTTGTTACCGGGCACTCGGCCCATCTCTATTCCTCCATATTGTATGTCTCCTCCTAAGTTGAAGGAACAGTTGCAGGAGTTTCTTGATAAGGGTTTCATTCAGCCCAGTGTATCATCTTGGGGTGCTCCGGTCTTGTTTGTCAAGAAAAATGATGGTTTTATGTGTATGTGTATTGATTATCGCCAACTTAACAACGTTACAATGAAGAACAAGTATCTATTTCCTCGCATTTATGACTTATTTGATCAGTTATAGGGTGCCAGGGTGTTTTTCAAGATTTATTTGCATTCAGGCTATCATCAGTTGATGATTCAGGAACCAGATATCCCGAAGACGACCTTCAGGACCTGATATGGTCATTATGAGTTTCTTGTCATGTCTTTTGGGCTGACCAATTCCCCAGCAACCTTTATGCATTTGATGCATAGTGTGTTCGGGCTTTATCTTGACTCATTTGTCATTGTGTTTATTGGCGACATCCTGGTGTACTCCCAGACTCGGAAGGATCATGAGCAGCATCTGAGGACTTTGCTTCAGACCTTGAGAGAAAAGAAGTTGTTTAAAAAATTTTGTAAGTGTGAATTTTGGATAGACTCAATGGAATTTTTGAGTCACGTGGTATCGACTGATGGGATCAAGGTCAATCTGAAGAAGGTGGAAAAAATACAGAGTTGTCCTAAACCATCATCAGCCTAAGAGATCCACGGTTTTCTTGGTTTGGCGGGGTATTACCGTCATTTTGTCGAGGGATTTTCATCTATTGCAGCACCTATGACCATGTTGGCCCAGAAGGGTGCTCCGTTCAGGTGGACAAAAGAGTGTGAGGAGAGCTTTCAAAACCTCAAGACAACTTTGACTACAGCCCCAGTATTGGTATTGCCTACAGGTTCGGGGTCTTACACCATATATTCTGATGCGTTGAGGATTGGTCATGGCGCGGTGTTGATGCAGGACGGTAGGGAGATTACCTACGCGTCCATACATCTAAAGGTACATGAGAAGAACTATTATGTCCACGACCTTGAGTTAGCCGCTATTGTTCACGCCCTGAAGATCTAGTGGTAATACTGATTATCGGATTTTGCAGTATCAGTTCAAGCAAAATGATCCTAACCTGTGTCAGTGAAGCTGATTGGAGCTACTTAAGGACTGTGGTATCACTATTTTGTACCACCCGGGGAGGGCCAATATGGTGGCTGCTGCTATGAGTCGTCGGGTGGAGAGTTTGGGGAGATTAGCATATCTTCCAGCAGTAGAGAGACCCTTAGCTGGCCAGCTTGTCAGATTGGATATGTTGGAGCTGAGTCAGGTATTTGATTGTGTGGTCTCTAGGTTTTCCATTTATGATCGTATCAGGGAGCATTAGTATGATTACCCCCATCTGCTCGTCTTTCAAGATAGGGTCCGACGAGGTGATGCTAGAGACTTGACTATTGGTGATGATGGCGTTTTGAGGATGCATGGCCGAATATATGTGCCTAATGTGGATGGGCTTCAGGAGTTGATTCTTGAGGAGGCCCACATCTCGCGGTATTCCATCCATCAAGATGACGCGAAAATGTACTAGGGTTTGAGATGACACTATTTGTGGAAGAGGATGAAGAACGATATAGTTGGGTTTGTGGCTCTGTATCTTAACTGTCAGCAGGTTAAGTGTTAGGACCCAATTCTTTGACATCGGGCGTTGGTGCGGCTGTGGCAAGGATTGGGCGTGATG
>MDKI01195621.1:0-12993 GCA_005239505.1 Nicotiana paniculata
TTGCAATATCAAAGTTCTTCGTACAGATAGAGGAGGAGAGTTCGTGTCCAACGAATTTAATTTATTTTGCGAAAAAAATGACATCCATAGGGAGTTAACAACTCCTAATACTCCGGAGCAGAACGGTGTCGCTGAACGGAAGAACCGAACCATTGTGGAGATGGCAAGAAGCATGTTACAAGCAAAGGAACTTTCAAATCAGTTCTGGGCAGAAGTTGTGGCAGCATCTGTTTACTTGCTAAATCTTTCACCAACAAAGGCGGTTATGGATAAAACTCCTTATGAAGCTTGGCATGGTAGGAGACCAAATGTAAGTCATTTACGGGTTTTTGGATGTGTTTCTTATGCTTTGGTAAATTCACAAGCTCGTCAAAAGCTTGATGAAAAATCTGAAAAATGCATTTTTCTTGGCTATTGTACTCAATCCAAAGCATATAGATTGTATAACCCTCTTAATGGCAAGATACTAGTAAGAAGGGATGTAATATTTGATGAAAATACAAGCTAGGAATGGAGTAAAAAGCTGGTGCAGCAAGAGATTTCTATCCCTCTTGGAATCACTGAAGATGAAGGAAAAGAGTCAAACCCGGTGTCACCATGTTCGCCAATTTCAGCAACTCATGAAGAGTCTTCAGATGAGATTATTCCATAAAGAAGATCAACAAGGCCTAAAAAGCCAAATCCCAAGTATGCTAATAATATTTCTGCGACTTGTCAATTTGCTCTTGCTGTTTCAGATCCTATAAGTTATGAAGAAGCAGCTGAAAATGAAGAATGGCAGAAGGCGATGGTGGAAGCAATGAATTCCATTGAAAAGAGCGGAACATGGGAAATGATGGAGTTACCAAACGGAAAAAATGCAATTGGCTTGAAGTGGGTGTTCAAGACAAAGTTTGCTGCAGATGGTAGCCTACAAAAGCACAAAGCTCGTCTTGTGGCAAAAGGCTATGCACAACAATATGGTGTTGATTTTGAAGAAACATTTTCTCCGGTAGCTAGGTTTGAAACAGTGAGGCTGGTTCTAGCATTGGCTGCACAGTTGAAATGGCCAATTTATCAGTTTGATGTCAAGTCGGCATTCCTCAACGGAGACTTACAAGAAGAAGTCTATGTAACACAACCTGAAGGTTTCATAAAGGAAGGCAATGAAACAAAGTTGTACAAGCTGAAAAAGGCGTTGTATGGCTTGAAGCAAGCCCCTCGAGCGTGGTACATCAAGATTGATGGTTACTTACAGGAAAAAGGATACACGAGAAGTGAGAATGAACCCACCTTATATGGCTAAGGAGAGTGTTAGCAGATCTTCAACAAGAGCAGAAGGGAGCAACAGAGATATTTTGTGACAATAAAGCAACTATCTCCATGACAAAGAATCCAACATTCCACAGCAGGACGAAGCATATTGATATTCGTTATCATTTTATCCGTGATTTGGTAGCAAAAGAGGAGATATCGCTGGAATATTGCAGCACACACGAGCAGTTGGCTGATGTATTGACGAAGGCTTTATCAAAGGAGAAATTCTGCTATTTCAGAGGACTGTTTGGTGTTTGCAGTTTTGAATCAAGAGGGAATGTTGAAGTGTGATTCAATACTCTACTGAGTAGGACCAAATAAATTGGGTTATGGGTAGTTTGGTAGAACTAGTCTTTAGGATTCAGTTAAGTAATTTCCTATATTTACTCAAGTTTAATAAGTGTTGTTGATGAAGTGTCATTGTGGGTTACAGGTCCTATATTTTAGGGGTATTTGTTTATCTCTTAGCCTATATATTATGTAGGCATAGTTTGTTATCTGTATTCATGTGATTAGAATTAAAACTAAAATAATTTCTGAAATTTCTTTCTTTTATTCATTGTTTGTTGTCTCTGTTTTCTCTTCTCTCTGTCCAACATTATAGGCGTTGCTGCTATCTTTTTTCAAAATGAAAAGTTGCTGCTGAAATTTGTTTTGGTGACTCCCAATATTGAAGACATTTCTTGTTTGCCCAGGTAAGCGTGAGATTGAAAGAAAGTTTGCTAGGAGGGAGGAGCGTTTGGCTCAGGTATTAAGTTGTAAATTTAGCTGAGGTCTCGTCTAACACTTGAGAGGAGGAACTATTTTTCTTTTTTTGCATTGATATTATGTTGGTCGTAGTCAATGAATTTTGTCCTCCCTAGAAATGACGGTGCATGGGATTTAAGCTTGTATTTTCTCCAATTTTCTGGGACCTGGAGAGAGGCCAGTACAACCTGCAGCAGCGACGGCAGCCCAGTAAGTTTTCTAACAAATGCTATCCACCCACCACCTTTCTCAGTCACGTCTACTGCCATCATCCACCATTATTAACTATCACCACCCACCACCACCATCCTCAATCATAATCACCACCTCTACCAATCACTACTAGCTACTAGCATGAACCACCATCGTCAATTAAAACTACAACCAACCACCGCCTTCAGTCGGCTTCACCAGTTAGCCATCACCCCCAACAACTATCATATTTTAAAAAACTATATATTTTATTGATAGAATATTAGATTAGTTAGTATTTCATTTGAATTTTATGTATATTAATTTTCAAACAAAGATAAATTTTAATATCCATATGTTAAAAATCAAACAGTCTTAATTATTTCTATTCAGATGTGTATTCAGATTTAGATGTCTTAATCTTGATACACATCTTAATATGCAGACATGTATTCAGATTCAGACGTCTTAATCTTAAGAAAAACAAATAAAGCCTAAAGAGCCTTGGCTCTATATTTATTTGTCTTTGATAGTATGGCAGTTTGTGATATCCCTTTATTTTATTATTAGAGAACAACATTAGTTACATGATTTTGCGAGCACCTTAACATTTTGATACGTTATTCGCATTGTATCTGAGCTATTTCTCGTTCAGTTATGCATTATCTTTTATTACTATTCTCAGTCAGTCGTTATTTAGCCATGGACGCACAGAAGAAATTGATTTTTAATTAGTTGAAATCAAGTTCAGCTTAGGCTTGTTGTATGGGTGACTAGCCTGTATGATCAGGAGTTCTTATGTGCTCCGAGTAGGCTTGGACACTCAGTCTAGCTGGCTTGGTTTAGGTTGGCATGATTGAGCCAGTTCCATCTTCTCCAAGTAGTTTAGTTACTCCAAATATAAATTTATACAATTGGGTGAAACCGAATTAATTAAGGCTTACTGATCTTGCAAACTCTGATGATCATTCTTCATTAGTTGACTTACATGTGGAGGCATACAGATCAGGCTCCTGAATGTTTTGTATCCATGCCATTTTACATGAATTATTTCTTACTCCAGAATTTCATTAGTGCTTGTAATGTGTTCTGCCAAAAGCTAAAAAATGTAGTCGAACCAGACAGAAGAAAAACCAATCGAACTCACGGAACGCAATCACGATATTCAGAAGAACAATAGATAAAACAGTTATGGTTGCAATTTAATCGATAATGATTAGGTTTGTCATCTTTATATTGGTTGAATGACCAATTACCCACAGACTGTCTGCGTTTGTGTGGTTTCCTCGCCTTATTAAGCTCTCCATTGATTTCCAAATGAAACGCAAGCTTGCTTGCCTAATTCCCTGCTTTACGTGTGTACACATAGGACAAGTTCTCCAATTTTAAACAGAATGGTGCAAGGATAATAATCTGCAGCAAGTAACATTCTCCCTTCCGGGCAGTTGACACGAAATTTGGTGATGAAACTTTGTTGAGAGTGAAACTAATCAGAGATGGTGCATTGATAAGATTCAAAGGTTCTTGAATGACTCCCGGTTCCAACAGTAATCTCTCGGTTTTCTTTTATCTCAGATCAGGCATTCCATATTTTATAGGGCAGGTTGCGACTGGACATGTTTAGAGCCATCCTGGGAAATAGTTGATAAAATTCATTTGTAGGTAATAGTCCGATCAGGTCAACAGCACAGCAATATAATAATAATAATAATAAATGCAGTCAGGATAAGTGCATTTTCTCCCATGTTGGAAGATGAGCTTAGTATTAGTTGGACTCTTCTCTTCTTTCTTAACTAGGCCATTACATCAAATCAACTTTCTTGATTCTGGCTTTGACATCGTCTTTTAACTGCAAATCAAATAATGTAAACTCGTGCCTTCAGGAAACTGATTATTGTAACAAGTAAGAAAAGGAATCAGAAAAGACTTGTATTAATACATATATGCATGCAAGAAACATCTGCAGAAACTTTTGGTACCTCATCCCATGCATGAAAGCTTGCTATTTTAGGAGCCAAGCATCTCTATCTGACTAACTCGATGACGACAGTGCAAGCACCCTTGCGTCCAAGCAATTAATATACGTTTACAGGTTGTCCAGCCCGAAAAATCTACCAGACCGGCCTTGAAGAAAAAGGGGTTACCTGTGGCTTTCGTGGAATATGAAGGAGAATCTCAACTCACGGATTTCGGAAGGTGAGAACTATGTATCTATCACATGTATATATATTTTGTCTAGCTAGGGCGTCTATTGACTGTTTGCTTCTAACATTTCGATCCTCACCATCTGAGTTATCATGCTGAAATTGAAGCATGGAATTCTGAGAGTTTCTAACCAACAAGATTTTTCACCATAAAATTCACTCTTGAGCAACAAATGGTGTTCTTTGCTCCAACATTGCAGTGGCTGATGAGATAACTCCCGTACAACTTTGATTAAGTACGACCAGTATCCCGTATCCCAACAATTTGCCTGCAGTTTTCCAAATAAAATGCTGCATGCTAATCGATCATTTAAAGGACTTAGAAATATTGCAACTGAAAAGAGAGCACTATATTGGCTGTTCTGTAATGCTTGGCTTGGAGAAAAGCTCACTTTTACGTGGAAAATCTTTTTTGGCAACTGGCAAGGTTGGTTGTATGATAGGGATATGGATCTTAGCCTCATTGATACTTATAATTTTTAAGTCTTTGTCGTCAGTTATTACCATTTCCATCAAATCCTGGATTATGCAACTCAAATAAAGGACTTGTAGTTCGCCCTCGTCCCTAAGTACCCACCCTCATCTCCATGTAGATGGTGCTAGAGAATAAAGACTGTGAACTATGTTGTGTTGTAAACCAGAGAATAAATATGACTTCTGTTTGCCTTTTCTTTCTCATTTATGTCCTTTTAATTTGTTGTTGGAGTTGAGCAACAATCTGTGAAATATGCTGGTATTAGCAAAACCAAAATTCAATGGCAATTCTAGATTCGTTTGACAAATCACAATCCAAGTACGTTATGTCCAAAATTCAGAGCCAGAGATTCTGAGGATTTCTGAAATACAGGCCCAGGTGGATTAATTCTGAAATACAGGCCTAGGTAGAAGTTGATACTGCTGCTAAACGGGATGATGACTCTAACAATAACGCCCCGAATGACATATATGAGTCGGATGAGATACTTGACTCTGATGATGATGGCGATGACCAACATCAAGCCAATGATGTACAACAGAACATACCAACCAGTTCACAATGATTGGGATGTAAGGAGGATCTATTATTCATTGTATAAAGGCCAAGAAACTCAGGAGAGAAAGAATGATAACAGTTGCGACGTCTTTCTTCATTTTCATGGACAGTTTGCAAGCTAAATGGAGTAAAGAGAAAGTTGGTGCTTGGTTTTTGGATGTAATTAGTCTACTCCTATATAGATTGGTCGAGTTTTTCAGCAACTTACCAAGGAATCATTTGAATTGGAAGGAAATGTTCTTGAACCTTTTTTATGGTGATGCTGCTTAGAGTTATATGACAATACATGTACTCACAAGTTAAATGGAATCAACCGTCTGGATAGTTTGGAAATACTGTTTGCTTAATTTTCCTTTTGGATATAACACAAATTTTCTAGTTTTAGTTGGACATCTATTTCCTTTTTCTTCCTAATTATGGTGTATTGCCGCTAAAGTTTGTTCTCTTCAACTAAAGACAACTATAACCCACCAAAGTCCATACTAAAAAGATTTTATCTTACCCTTCTCCTCAGTAAATCTTCTAAGGAACCATCTTCTTCAATGATACGTGTGTGTTAAAATTTGTATTGTTTGATCCAACTCTGTAAATTTTATGAAGTCGATCAAAGATAAAATGCTGAACAGAGACAAATAAGAGAAACATGAGACGAATAAGTTCACCACTCCTAAAGGCAATCCAGCTACAAATCCGCATCATACACTATATATAGCTTGTAAATAACACATCAAAAATAAATTAAAAAAGTTTGCCAAACTCTAACTAAATAGGGCACTCAGACTATAGTTCAGCAAGCTAACTGACTGCTGGTGATTGCCGTAGCCATTAGAAGATGCCCCATAAGCTGCTCCAGCAGCATACATGCTACAATCTTGACTTTGCGATGCTTCATATCCATAATTTTGCCTTCCATAATAACCCCCATTCCACTGACTACCAGAGTCAGTCCTCAACTGCCAAAAACATAAGTTGAATATACAGACATTTTATGCACAACCTTAATGGAATCTAAAATCCAAAAATATAGGCCAACTATTAATAAAGAGCATAAGATGCATATTTGAAGCTCTAAAAGTTCCAATTAAATAATAGTGGAAAAAACCAAGAAACAGAAAGGGGCCAACTTGGTTTCGAGACAGCATGAGTTGTATTACAAATATGTGTTTTGTTTTTTTTTCCAAGATAAAAAGTTTAATACATGAGGGTTATTTCGGTCACTTCCATGTATTACTAATTCCCGTATTCTTATTCCACCTATCCCGCCTAACCAAACAATATATAGTATTATATAATGTTGAATCTTATGCAAGTTTCAAAAGGTAACCAGACATTGTATTACTAATCTGGAGTTTTATACAGGTATTATCACACTTTAGTAATGCAACCACACGACCCCTTATAGTAACACAAATAAGTATGTTATTTTACAGAACATCCTCCAGAACCAGTGAGAAAGATTGTAGAAGAAAGCATCTAATGTAATCAATAATGAAAGGTAACACAGAAAATAAATTTTTAATTTGTTTAGGTACACCATTAAGAATATAATATATCAGGTGAATTGCTTAAAGTTTCAAGGGCTATTGAAACATCAGCCTAATAATATTTGTAGTTGCTGCAACAGTAATCAATTGGATTACATATTTCTGCAAACTGAGTATGTAATGGGAACCACACATGAACAAAAGCATAGATATGTCAACTTCTCAGCATTTTACTTTCTTGGCAACTGGCTTGTTATAGAGATACACGATGCAAGGAGGCTTTCATCCGCATACAAAACTAGTAGGATTTTCTGGGAAGCATTGTTGCCCTTCTTCTCATTTTGCTCAAAATACAGAACTTATGAAAAGTTTACAGCAAATATGGAGACTCCACGAAACAGATGGTGGCACAAGATACTTAGGACCCGTTTGGCCATAGATTTTGCTGAAGTAAAAGCTTTTCAGAAATCACATTTTACCATTTTGGTAAATACCTGCTTGTTTGCTGGATTTCAACCCCAGGAAAGACGAACGTCTGCTTCCCGATAACTGCTCCATTAAATTTTTGTATCGCATCCTCCGCTGCGCTCCTATGGAACATAAGAGGCAAGTAAGTTATGCAATGTTTAGCATTTGAAAGCTTCAAGTAAACATCCATTGAAACAATAGTAATAACCAAAAATTCACTATATATACATGTGTAACCGTTCTATTTATCAGTGAGTTCAAGCAGGAAGTTCATTTTACTACTATTGGTTAGGTTTTGATAATATGATTACCTATTCTGGTGATTTCAAGTAGGTTATGAATGATATATTCTACTATTGGACCATTTCATAAAAAATAAAAAATAAAGACATCTTTTTATAACCGAGAAATCCCCGAGAGCATGGCGCAAGGTTTTAAACTCTGCCCAAAGATAGAGTTCTTATCATTATTTTAGTTGTCCCTCACTAGAAATCATAGTATGCAAAAATATTAATCAAAGGAAGAACTGACTAAAATCCCCTTTGCCTGGTGCGAGAGTGAGAAAAGGAAAGGCAGGAGACTACCTCACATTTTTGGAAAGAGATATTATGCCCGTGAGAACATGCCAATGGAGTTCATATCATCCAAAATAAGCAGAGATAGATTCTGAAAGGCATTTAATAATCCTAATCATAGAGAGTTCATGGGTTCCTTTTCTCACTCTTGACCTTCTTGGAAAACCGTTTTTTTGGGTCTAAAAATACTTCAAGTTGCATCTTTGCCCAAAGGTCTTCAAAATGGTCATGAAATCCCTGCTGAAACCAATCCAAAATTCCTGAAAACAATTCTCGAGGATTATCATCCCACAATTTCCTTAGCATGGCACAGCTATCAATCGTTCTCTTCTTGGTCCTCGTCTTGTTTAAAAGATTTCCAACCCGCTTAAGACCTGATGCCTCAGGCTTCAAAATGCTAGCTGGCGAGGCTTCAAGGAATTTTTGTACAGATTTTAGGCATGGCAGAACTTTGCCTTCAAGCAAGGAACAATCAAATACTGCCACCCGGCTCATATCATTTTCAATTGGCAAACTATGCAGAGGGAGCTTCCATAGATGAGGACCAAAAGTTGGACTGACCCAACAGAGGACCTGGTCATTCAGTGGGTCGTAATAAGGTTTTGGATCTGAGAGAGGTGCAGAAAAACTGCATAACGATGGAGCATATTTAACAAGCCAATTCTCTTTCTCGCTAGTTGCACCTTGGATGAATGGTCTTTTTGTATGCAGTAGTTCAGTGTAGGCCAAACATTCTGGAGAAGATTTTGAAATAGATGACCGTCGACCGAGGAATACCATTTCTTTTACCAAGCAAGCCTGATACTGAACAGCATGAACTTTTCTGTCAGATTCCGATAAGGATGAAACATTTTTAATGCGTTTAGCAACCCTGTCAGCCCAGCCAGCACAAATAGCTTGGCCCAAAATCTCCTCCTCATTAAGTTGAAGAGGGCATTTGTTCGAAGGATTCCTCCAAGCACATTCTACATCTTCCAAAGTCCTATGACGCCATGAGAAATCTTGCTGCGAATCACACAATTTGGAGTTAAAAACAAGATTAATGAGCTGCCGCCTCAACTTGGACATTTCCTCCATTGTTTTAAAATGTAAGGTGTTGTCATTGCAGAATTCCAGTGATTTACCAGAAAGTTCAAAACATTGTACAGCATATGCTACTGTTAGAACATCACTAGTGGGGTTTGAAAATTTTGTACGAGACACTTTAGCAGTTTCTTTCAGCTTTTTTATCCTCATTCTTTCCTCTTTTCCTAAGTCTCGCTCGTTTTCTACTGAGCCTGGTTTCTCATCCTGTTTCAAGCCATCTGGATCGTTGTAGTTTCCTTCAAACTCCATAAGGAAAGGATTTGACAAGCCCAAAGCTGCAGCTGCTGCAACAGCATAAGCCAAGACTGTATTTGTGCGGGAATAATCTTTCATTGTCACGACCCGAATTACCTTCCGAACGGTCTCGTGACGGCACCTAGTCTCTACAACTAGGTAAGCCTAAAATTTGCGGAAAATAAGGCAAAACAATAATAGAAACAGTAAAGAAGAAGCAATACTATAAAATTTAGTCACTCGGCATTTACAACTTTTACTTTCCCAAAACCCGGAACATCACAAAGTCACAAACTATGAACTATTGTAGCTCTATACAAAGGAATAAGGAAAGTGTATCTATATATCTCCTATATCTATACTAGAGTAGGAAGGGGACTCGTGAGATCCTACAGACGCGGCAGAATTACCTCGCGGTCTCCTAAGCAACTACTAAGATACGCCTAGCCACTGTACAGTGCACTGGTACCTGGATCTGCACATGGGGAAAACATGTGCAGGAAAGGGCGTGAGTACTCCACATTCGGTACTCAGTAAGTGTCAAGCCTAACCCCAGTCAAGTAGTGACGAGGTCAGGTTGAGGCTCTACTGAGTGTTAAAACAAGTCAATTATAAATTTAAAACAGTGAAATATAGATAAGCAATGATAAACAGGATTAATGGAAACTGGAAAAAAAACTAATAACAGAAAGAGAGCCTTCGGCTCAGCACAACATATATCTCAACAGTAAATATGCAATGCAGTACAAGGGGAAAGCTCCCGGATCTCAGTCTGTAGTCCCAATTTAAATATGCTATGCAGTACAGGGGGAAAGCTCCCGAATCTCCGTCCGTAGTCCCAATTTAAATATACATTGCAGTACAGGGGGAAAGCTCTCGGATCTCGGTCCGTAGTCCCAATTTAAATATGCAATGCAGTACAGGGGCAAAGCTCCCGGATTTCGGTCCGTAGTCCTAATTTAAATATGCAATGCAGAAGTATGTCGGATACGGCTTAATTAAACAGTTCAGGAAAAACAACAGGCAAGAATAAAATATAACTACCAAAGCATGGTACAACTAGTAGCAAATAAGAGGAAATCAAGTAAGGACAGGTAGGCATGCTTATTCTTAAGCTAACTACTCAGTTAAGACAGGAAACAGTAATATAGGAATGAAAATGAGTGATGCCATGGAAGGAAAAGTGGAATTTAGCAACAATGACCCGTGTACGCCCTCGTCACCTCACGTTCACGGCGTCCACGTAACAAAATCAGTATAAAAATGCCTAAGGGGAAGTTCCCAACACAGAGTTAGGCAAGCCACTTACCTTGACTGCACTAATCAACTCAATACCACGCTCTTGCCACGAGTATCTAACTCCGGGTGGCCCAAATCTAGTCAATTCGATTGCATAGTGTAAATATCATTTCAAGGAAACAAATAGCTAATAAGTTCAAAGCTAATACGCGAAATTAGGAAATTCGCCCAAAAAGTCCCCCGGGCCCACGTCTAGGAATCGGGTAAAAATTATATTTTCCGGACACTCATTCACTCACGAGTCTAATCATATACAATCTCTCAAATCGGATGTCAAAAACCCACTCAAAACTCAATAATTCGGTCTATGAAGTTCATCTAATTTTTTCCCCAAATTTTCCACCCAAATTCGAATTTTAAAGACTAGATTTAAGTTAGGAATCATGAAAATTAATCTAAGTTGGGTAGAATTCACTTACCCAAGTTACCCAGGAGCAAAAGCTTCCAAAAATCGCCTCTCCCAAGCTGTCAAATTCGAAAATGGTGAAAATAACATAAACCCTCGGACTTGGGTCTTTAAAAGACTGCCCAGGTATTTCTTCTATGCGATCGCGTATAATGAGTCGCGATCGCGGAGAGCATTCAACCACGCACCTAAAAACCTTCATTGTGATCGCGATTGCGTGACTCTGATCATGGACCTTCACGACCCAGAGAAACGCGATCGCGGTTGGGGCCACGCAACCGCGTAGAACAAATATTAAAACTCCCCCAGACCAAGAATACTCTGTGTGAACGCGGTCCAGGTCATGCGATCGCGAAGACCAAGATTCCAACACACTGCGATCGCGGACCTCTTCTTGAGAACAAATCGCAGGACCTCTCACATTTACCTTACGCGATCGCGGGTGAACTCTTGCGATCGTAGAGAGCAAAATACTGCTGCAGAAAAATCAGAAAACCAGCTAAGGCTATTAGGCCAAAATGCACGTTTGAACACCCGAAACACACCCGAGGCTCCCAGGACCTCAACCAAAATTACCAACCAACCCTAATACCTCATTCAAACTTGGTCGAGCCTTAAAAACACATCTCATAACATCAAAATCATCAAATATGCATAGATTCAAGCCTAAGAACTTATGAAATTTCTAGAATTCACATTCGATGTCGAAGCACGTCTAAACTCATCCGAATGACCTCAAATTTTGCACACAAGTCATAAATGACATTACGGACCTGTTGTCGCTTTCGGAATTCCATTCCGAGTCCGATATCAAAATTTCACCTATCGGTCGAAATCGCCGAAATTCTAACTTTCGCCAATTCAAGCCTAAATCTACAACCGACCTCAAAAACACATTCTGAACATGCTCCTAACCCCGGAATCACCCAACGGAGCTAACGGAGTCGACGGAATTCCATTACGGATCCGTCTTCACACAGCTCTAGCTACGACTTGATTTCAAAGGCTAAAATCCACATTTAAGGACTATGTGTCCAAAATCACTCCGAATTTTACCACTCAATACTCCGACAAGTTTCAATAACATAAATAGACATGGGAGAAGCAAGTTATTAGGGGATCGGTGCGCTAACTCTCAAAAAGACCGACCGGGTCGTTACATTCTCCCCCTCTTAAGATAATCGTTCGTCCTCGAACGAGTATAGAAACTTACCTGAAGCTGTGAAAAGATGAGGGTACTGACTCCGCATGTCCTGCTCGGTCTCCGAGGTCGCCTCCTCGACCGGATGACCCTTCCACTGAACCTTGACTGAGGCAATATTCTTCGACCTGAGCTTTCTAACCTATCTGTCCAATATAGCTACAGGCTCCTCAACATATGATAGATCTTTGTCCAACTGGACTGAGCTGAAATCCAAAACATGAGTCGGATCACCGTGATACTTCCGGAGCATGGAAACATGGAATACCGGATTAACTCCTGCTAGGTTGGGAGGCAAATCCAACTCATAAGCGACCTCCCCAACCCGCTGCAACACCTCAAAAGGGTCAATGAACCTCGGGCTCAACTTACCCTTCTTCCCAAATCTCATGACGCCCTTCATAGGCGATACCCGAAGCAAAACCCGATCACCAGCCATAAATGCCAAGTCACGAACCTTCCGGTCCGCATAACTCTTCTACCTGGACTGAGCTGTGCGAAGTCTCTCCTGAATCACCTTCACCTTGTCTAGGGCATCCTGAACCAAGTCTGTACCCAACAATCGGGCCTCGTCCGACTCAAACCATCCCACTGGAGACCTGCACCGCCTACCATACAAAGCCTCATAAGGTGTCATCTGAATGATGGACTGGTAGCTGTTATTATAAGCAAACTCTGCAAGAGGCAAGTATCGATCCCATGACCCTCCAAAATCTATCACACAGGCACGGAGCATATCATCGAGAATCTGAATCGTGCGCTCGGACT
>ML300881.1:0-15976 GCA_005239505.1 Nicotiana paniculata
CACCAGGCGACTTAAGGAGAATCTAAGAGAATTCCCCGCCACAACATGGAACGATGCATATAACACGTACATCACTATACTCAGAATAGAAGAAGATATCATTGCTCATTCGAGAGATGAAGATCATTCCAGATCCAGACGTCCTGAATCAGATAGAAGATCAGGTAAAAACATGTACGATCCTTACTTAGGACCCTCGGGACGCGATATCCTCCCCAGGTTCAAAACACTAGGTCGGACTATAGACTACAAGGAAGAGATGTAATCTCATCCTCGTCTAGATACAGAAAAAATCGAGATTAACGATCTAGAGGTAATACTCAAATTAGGGATCATACATTTAACGTAAGTACTACTGAACTTGTCTCAATATTGAAGAACATAGGAGACAAGGTTAAGTGGCCGAAAGAGATGCGGTAAAATCCAAAGAGAAGAAATCCAGATCACTAGTGTGAATTTCACGACGATCATGGGCACAAAACTGCGGATTGCAGATTTTTACAAGCTGAAGTAGAAAATTTGTTAAAACATGGCTATTTAACAGAATTGTTTAGTGATAAAGGTAAACAGGCGTATATGAGGAACATGAAGGATCCCCAAATTCTCCTTCTCCAAAATGAACCGTTAACGTAATACACGGGGGTGAAGAATTAAGCGGAGTGATTTGAAAAACAACCACAAAGTTCACAATTACACACGGGAAACGTGCTCGTGGAGAAGACGATATAACCTTCGATGATGCAGATAGCAGCGGATTAATACTTCCGCGCAACGATGCTCTGGTAATATCTCTATTTATTTATGACACTAACGTGAAAAGAGTGTTGATTGATCCATGCAGTTCAGTCAATATCATTTTGCTAAGAGTCGTGGAAGAAATGCTACTGGGGAATCAAGTAATCCCAAAAGCACGAGCCATATCCGGGTTTGATAACTCTACGGTTATAAAAAAGGATAAATTCAGCTTAACACTTATGCTAAAGAGTGATCAAAAGATCTAGGTTCCAAGTCATCGATACTCACATGGTCTATAACGTGATCATTGGAAGGCCATGGATCCACGACATGAAAGCGATACCCTCCACATTGCATCAGGTAATTAAAATTACCTCAGAATGGGGGACTCAACAAATAAAAGGAGATCAGCAGACCGAAAAAAATATAAATTCTGTGGTACACTACAACAAGAAAATAGAGGTGGAAGAATTACGAGATAAGGAATCTCCCAAATAGGTAACACCGCCCAAACAGACATAAAAAAAATTACTGCCCAAATAGGTACGGAAGATATTATTGCTGAAACAGGCAAGAAAGAAAATACTTACGAGAAGAAGATTCAAGTTACCACGGAAGGTGTATTATACCACACAGATACGGATTCCAGACCGGACGTCATTCATGAACCGGAGGAAGATGAGCACATCAAAACAACTACGGAGGAGCTCGAAGCTGTTCCGTTATCTGAACAAAAACCTGAGCAGAAAGTGTATATCGGCACGAGGCTAAGCCCCACTCGAAGAGGTAAGTTAATTGATTATTTAAAGGCTAACATAGACTATTTTGCGTGGTCCCACTCAGATATGAAAGGCATCCCACCAGAAATGATGACTCATAAAAAATGAAGATTTATCCTTCGTACCTGTTAAGCAGAAGAAAATAAAGCAAGGACCATTCAAGAACCAAGTGATCGACGAAGAGGTACAAAAACTCTTGAAGATTGGTTTGATACGAGAGGTATCGTACCCTAACTGGTTGGCAAACACCGTGGTAGTACCTAAAAAGAATGGCAAGTGGAGAGTATACGTAGATTATACTAATTTAAACAAAGAATGGCCCAAAGATTCATTCCCATTACCTCATATAGATCAAATGATTGATGCTACCGCAGGTCATGAACTATTAAGCTTTCTAGATGCATATTCTAGTTATAATCAGATTAAAATGTATCCTTTAGACGAGGAAAAAACCTCATTCATCACGAATAGGGGAACTTATTGTTATAAAGTCATGCCTTTTGGCCTAAAAAGCGCTGGAGCCACCTATCAAAGGCTAGTGACCAAGATGTTCCAAGAACATCTGGGAAAAATGATGGAGGTGTACATCGATGACATGTTGGTAAAATCAACACAAGCACAAGACCATTTCCAGCACCTATCTACTGCTTTNCCAGAGAAATGTGCTTTTGGAGTGCAATCAGGCAAAATTCTGGGTTTCTTTGTATCAAACAGAGGAATAGATGTAAATCCCACTCAAAACAAAGCCATAGAGGAAATACCTGATGTTTTAACAAATAAAAAGGAGGTTTAAAGACTGACAGGAAGAATAGCAGCTTTGGGGAGGTTTATTTCTAGATCTTTCGAAAAAAGTTTTAAATTCTTCTCAGTTCTCAAAAAACAGAATCAGTTCGAATGGACTGAAGAATGTCAGCAAGCCCTCAAGAACCTGAAGATTTATCTATCGAAACCACCACTGCTTTCAAAGCCAAAAGAAGGGGAAAGATTGTACATCTACCTGGTTGTCTCAGAAATTGCTGTAAGTGCAGTATTGGTAAGAGAAGAAAAAGGTAAACAATCACCTATCTATTATGTAATTAAAACTTTGCTAGATGCTGAGACTAGATATCCACATCTGGAAAAGTTAGCTTTAGCTTTAATAATGGCATCTAGAAAATTACGACCCTATTTTCAATGCCACCCAATCACTGTTGTGACCTCATATCCTTTAAGAAATATTCTGCATAAACAAGAATTGTCAGGAAGATTAGCCAAATAGGCCATAGAACTAAGTGAGTATGAGATAATTTATCAGCCTAGGACTGCAATTAAGTCTCATACTAGATGATTTTGTTGTTGACTTTAGTAATGGCATTGTATCTGAAGTAGAAAAAGAGTTACAACTCTTTAACGGTGTTAATCCAGGCCTGTGGACCTTGTTCACTGCTGGTTCTTCAAATGTAAAAGGCATTGGCTTAGGCATAGTTTTTATATCACCCACGGGTAAAAAGACACGGCAAGCTATAAAGTGTTATCATATCACTAACAATGAAGCAGAGTACGAAGTTGTTATTGCATGGTTTGAACTGGCACGGGAGATCTCAATCGAGAAAATTGTGATCAACAGCGATTCCCAACTGGTAGTAAATCAGATACATGGGACTTACGTTGCACGAGAGACTAGAATGCAACAGTATATTGAAAGAGCACGGTAGCTCGTGAGACAATTCAAAACATGGAAGGTAGTGAAAATAGCTAGAGAAGAAAATGCGGAGGCAGATGCATTAGCTAACCTCGCAGCAGTCACAGAAGTAACGAACAAAGACAATACAATTGTCGTTCAATTATTTCATTCAATATTAGACCAGGACAGGAATGAGGTAACTTTCAACAACCTAACCTGGGATTGGAGAAACGAAATTCTTAATTTTTTGCAGAATGGCACCGTGCCTGAAGACAGGAAAGCGGCTCAAGCACTACGCTTCAAAGCTGCACGGTACTGCATTATTCACAACTTACTTTATCGTAAGATGTTCGGGGGACCCCTAGCTAAATGCCTTGGACCTAACCAAACGGAATTTGTGATGAAAGAAGTCCACGAAGGACACTGTGGAATTCACTCAGGGGCTAGATCCTTAGTGAAAACACTAATCAGAGCCGGATACTATTGGCCTAAGATGGAAGAGGAAGCCGAGAATTTCGTATCCAAATGTGACAGATGCCAAACTTTTGCCAATAACATGCGTCGACCAGCGGAATTATTACATCCAATAATATCCCCATGGCCTTTCATGAAATGGGGTATGGACCTAGTAAGACCTTTTCCCACAGCTAAAGGACAGGTACAGTTTTTACTTGTACTAACCGACTATTTTACAAAATGGGTAGAGGTGGAAGCGTTCAAACAAGTGCGAGAAAAGGAAGTTAAAAGCTTTTTATGGCGAAACATAATATGCCGCTTTGGAATACCAAAGGAGATCGTGTGTGATAATGGCCCACAATTCATAGGCTCGCAAATCACAGAATTCTTCAAAAGTTGGCAAACCAAGCGGATCACCTCAACGCCTTACCACCCTGTGGCTAATGGTCAAGCTGAGTCAAAAAGTAAGGCCATCATCAACAATCTAAAAAAGCGGTTGCGTAAAGCCAAAGGAAACTGGCCTGATGAGTTACCAGCGGTACTATGGACATACAGAACGACTTTAAAAATAGACACGGGAGAAGATCCGTTTGCACTTGTTTATGGATCAGAAGCCTTAATACCTGTAGAGATTGGCGAACCAAGTATAAGGTTCTCGATGGTCATGGAAGGTGAAAACAACGACGAATTAAGGACCAACCTGGACCTGCTCGAACCATGGAGAGAAGCAGCATTAATACGGATGGCAGCTCAAAAACAAATCATAGAGCGTTATTACAATCGTAAAGATCATCTCATGTACTTTAAAATTGGGGACTTCGTCCTCAAAAAAGACTTTCAATCAACAAAAGAAGCAAGTGCAGGAAAGCTAAATCCAAATTGGGAAGGACCTTACAAAATCCGAGAGATAGCTGGAAAAGGCGCCTATGAGTTGGAAGCTATGGACAGCAGAGTTCTACCAACAAGCTGGAACGTCATCCATCTAAAGAAGTATTACTTCTAAAAAAAAAAAAGAATACCCCCGTCAGGTATCACACGTTCGATTTTATTTTGAACATTTAAAAATTTTACTAACTTTTTTAGATGATAGGCACAAAGTTAACACATAACCAGATGATGATATTAGACCTGCAAAGACGCGAGGAAATAACACAATTCTCGGTCTAGGGTTACACTTTCTGATGGACGTTTTAAAAGGGGTTAAGCAATCATCATCTAAAAAACTATATACCTTCGAGTCCGGAATATTTTTCCTTTTCAGGAAAAGGACCACAAGGAAAGGAATAATCAAGTGCTCGAGATTTCATCCTTCAAAGCTCAAACACTTGGGGGACTATACAGTATGAAAGACTAAGACGAAGAAAAGAGGACTATCATAAAGTCAAAAGCTCGAGTCTAAAGACCCATCTACCCAATGAGACAAGTGACACGAGCAGAATCGAAAGAAATCAAAAGAGCCATCCAAATACAAAGCCTAATGCAAAAGGCAAAAACCTTCGAACATATTCAAGTTGAAAGATCTAAACCCTTGTATTTGTTCAAGAAATTGTTATCAAATAAAAACAGTTACGAATAAGAAAATATTTCCCTCGTACTTATTAGAAAATTGTTTCCAAAATAGTTGCGGGTAAAAACCCCAATCTTTATAAAAACTGTTACTAGTGAAAAATAGTTATTTCCTTGTATTAATATCGAAAAACTGTTACCTATGAAAAACAGNTTGTTGAACAAAAACAGTTGCAAGCGTGAGTTTTAGACGATAACCAAACACATGTAAAATGTCATGGAAGTTCAAACAAAAAACTTTCCTTGGAAACATTCTTAAACATGTGTAAAATTCCTATCACTCTATTGCATTATCATGAAGTTGAGACGTCTTCTTCATGTCAATTATAAAGGGCCCTCTTCCATAAACTATGCCTATTACAAAAAGTCACACATTTAATATGACACCGGGCCTATTATAAAAAAAGGTACGGGTAGTCTAAAGCATTCCACATGCAAAACTCGAAGGTAAAACTAAAACCTCGAAAAATAAAGCATGCAAAAGACTTAAAGAGTGAAACAGAAACTCAACAAAAGTCGAACTAACATTTATATATTAAAAACGGCTAAAACTAAGTATTAACTTATACTTAGCCGTATAAGATTTTTATATTTACATTGTGGTGCCCCTAAGTTGTCATTTGGGGACTTAAAGGAAATCCAAATTTACCCCCGATGGGACTGGGGGTAACCGCCAATTGATACAAAGAAACAAAAAGGGATAAACCAACTAGATCTTTTCAAACAGAGGGGTTGACTTCAGAGGCAGAAGGAGCGGGAGCAACTAAGGATGAAGAGGCATGAGCGGCCAGAATCTCACCATCAGGTAAAGAGAGGTTATGACCCTGTTGAGCCTTCTCCATGGCTTCCTTACTTTTGGCTATTTCAGCACTAAGGTCAAAACCCTCTTGACTCATCTCCATCAATGTGTCAAGGCGAGAATTCATATACGCCCAGCTCAAATCGACAGAAGCCACCTCTTCCAAATCTTCATAATCCTGTGCCCACACTTGAAGCTCAGCTCTCAGCCCATCCTTCTCCGCCTCCGCAACTTCATGAGCGGCCCTTAATGGAATAATCGACTCCTCTAAATATTGAGCTTTGTCTAAAGCCCTTCGAAGATCTTCTTGAGTACGAGTGAGTGATTGCACGAGCTCGCCTGAGTATTCTTCCTTCTGCCCCAGCAAGTTCTTCAAGTCTCTAATCTCCTCTGAGGCACGGGATAGCTGCTCCGCGAACGAAGACTCCAGAACACTCTTGTCTTTGTCAGCTTGACTGCAAGAAGCCTGCTCCACTGCTAGTTCTATTGCCATAAGTCTCATCTGCCGCTTCAAGGTACTCCTCTCCTCTTCTAACTCGTCCATGTCAATCCTTAGGCTATCATACTGTGCTTTCAAATTATCAAATTCTGCCTGCAACTCTCTTATCTCTTGGTCTGTGTTTGAAATCCTCTTCATAAGTTCCATGCCTATGAGGTTAATCTACAAGAAGTAAACCAATCAGATATGGTAAATTTCATATACGAGAGTGAAAGAGGATAACTTACACCATACCTTCAAAGAGGTATGCACGACCTCATTGGCCCATGTAAGAGCACCGTGGCTAGCTAGCTTTGCTTTTTCAGCGGGACCTATCAAAGGCTTGAGCCACACTTCAGGCTCACCCGTCTTCTTGAAAAGGTTTCCCTCAGCTGGAACCTCTATTACCACCTGCCACATCTCTCTACTGGAAGATCATACTTCCCTAATGGAAGGCATGGAAGCAGGCAGAGATGGAGTAGCAACAAGCACGGAAGGTTGAGGAGCTGGAGAAGCCACGGGCAAAGGAGCAGGCACGAAAAGTTGAAGGGTTGAAGAAGTTACAGGCAAAGCAGCAGCAGAAGTTGAGATAGCCAAAGGAATAGACAAAGTAGCTTCTCTCAAAGAAGTAGGAAAGACAACAGCCAAAGGGACGTCGTCAGGAGAAAGATCACTACAATCACGAAAAGGGAATGTCAAACATCATCAAAGACAGGGGGCTCGATCGCATACACGGAAGGCAAGGTTGAGGTAGCAGGCTCGTTATCTAAAAACATTTGCGTTCTCCGTGGCCTGTGCACTAAAGCACCATCTTCCTCTTCCTCCATGGAACGAGATTCACTAATCTTCCTCTTCTAGGAAGATGAACCAACGATGATTTCCTGGGCTTGAGCCAAGGACATTTTCGGGATAGAGGAAGCAGAGAATCCTAATAAAAAGAGAAAAAAGTTAAACAACAAAAGAAAAAAGACTCGAGTAAGGAAAGAAGCAAGAACAAAAACTTCACTTACCGTGGGTCTTTACTTGTCAACCATACCTCCCAGCGAGGTACTTCCAACATCTTTCTTCTCAAGGAGAAACAGATAACAATTTTTCTACCCAATCACGAATACCAGAGACATTCTCAACAGTATTCATGATTGCTGAAAGAAGAAAAATAAACAGACACGGTGTTAAATACAACATCTCAAGTCAAAACAAGAAAAAGTAAATGTGAGCTAAAGCATACTCACGTGCGCGATTCCACTTCTCAAGGAAGGGAATATTTTCTTCACCCACTAACCAGCAGTGGGTACAGCAACATACCGGAGGTACCAACCCCTATCCTTATCGTCTCCAGGGGTTACTAACACTCTTTTGCTTCTAGCAGTCAGAGTAAAAACCCCTTCACGAAATAAGGTAGGAGAGTAGAGGTGAATAAGATGGTTGAAGGTAAAAGGAACTGAAGCTAAAGAAGCCAAACTCCTAAGGCATACGACAACTCGCCACACAAGCGGGCCGACATGTCCTAAGCAGATATTGAAAAAACGGCAAAACTCGATTATAACTAGGTCAATGGGGGGTCTAAACCCTAAAGTGAAAGGATACATATAAAAAAAAGAATATCCCGTATTGTAAGACGTTATTCTTTGATTACCATTCGGAATATAGACAGGAAATTCAGATTTTCAGAAGCACTCCCTTCGAACAAGGGAAATCTGACCCTCAGTTATAAGGGTTGGATATCTTTCTACGCTATCAAGAGAAGAAGATTGATCTACAAGAACTTGACTATCCCTAGCAAAAACAAACTCAGCAGGGACAATTTCATCGACTCCAGGTTCACGAAGGCGTTCGCCTCTACCTCTAGACAAAGACCGAGAAACCCTAAATCTCGGAGAAACTGGAGATCTAGTGGAAGAAGAAGGAACTATCTGAGAAGAAGAGGAGCCCCTCGAAGGAGTGGATCCTAGACTTCTAAGTCTACCACCTCTCCGACTCCTAGTCGGAGCAGAAAATGGCGCTAAGCTCTCAATGTCTATTACTCTTTCAGGTTAGTTTGAAGGAGACATGTTTACAAAGGCAAAGGAGAAAGTTCTTTACATAAAACAAAATTAGAAAAGTGTTTCGTGGAAGCAAAGAAAAGAAAACATGTATTTATACTTGAAGACAACTGTAAAACATGATGAAAAAGGAAAATAATGATGAAAAGTCATAATTGAAGATGTCACTTCGAGACTGGCATAGCCGCAAAAAACCCTAAAAGGTGCTGAGTAAATGCAGAACCAATCCAAAAAGGACACGTGGTATGAGCATTAAATGGAAGTGATAAACGACGCCTATGGTGCAGATAAGGATACAATGATTCAAGGAAAGCGGCGGCAAAATATTCCCGCCATAAATGAATATCCACTTACCAAATCTTAATCGGTAATTATATGGTAAGTGGGGAGACTATCTGTATTGGTAAAAAAGAGTTTCACACATAAGACAGCTTTTGACAACTCAGTCAGTCACGTGGACACAGGAAAACATGACAGTTGGACGTAACTCTTTGAAGAGGTACGGTACAAAGAGGCACGGTTCACTAAACCCACGAACTTATCAGCCACGAGAAATTCAACTTGATCAAAACGGGAGAGAGGCACGGACAGAATGAATCTAGACAAAGCTACGGGCAGATTCAAGGACCCACAATTGATTACTCGAACGTTATGTACTTGAACCCCTATTACCGTTATCCTTTGTAACGCCTCATTAATGTCATAATTAGTCATTAATGAGTAACCATAACAGGAATCGTACGTTATAAGAATCTTCTATATAAGGGAGGGGAATACAGCTTGTAAAGGCATCTTATTCTCGAATACAATCAACTTCGATCTTTTATTTCTGTAATATTGTCTATTATTCATTTTAATCATTATCTTGATTATCAGTAACCCGTATTCATCTTGAAAATAAGCTTTAGTCAAAGGGTCTAATTCTTTGGTTAAACAACTGTCTAAATAACAGGCTCTCGGCCTCACTCAGTCATTACTCTCCAGTCTCGCTTACATGGGCTCATAGATGCATGAGCTAGCACGAAACAATGATAAATATATAAAATCAATAATTACCAAGACTGAGGCATGAAATGATATGCTATGACAGGACTGAGTATACCAAATCAAATAAACACATAAGGAGACAGCAATATACGACCACTCGGGTCTCATGATTTCTTGCATGTTCACATTAACTACATCAATAAAAGCCTGGATCAATCCGAAATAGCTACTAGACAGTGCCATGGGATGATCCAGGCCACGAATCACTCGGCGTACGCCCGCACACCCGTCACTTGGCATGTGTGTCACCTAAATTATAATCATATAGCATATAGTTCAGGGTTTCGAACCCTCAGAACCAAGTTTGGAAACGTTACTTACCTCAAAACCAGCTAAAATCAATGCCCTAACTGCCTTTTCCTCTAGACTCGGCCTCTGATTTCTCCAAATCTACCAAAAATCAGATTTATATCATTAATATATGCTAAGGAACGAAGCCCACTCGAAAATTATCAAATTCAACCAAAAATCCCGAAATTGACCAAATCCAACCCCAGGACCCACGTCTCGTAATTCAATAAAAATCACATCACAAGAATCCTCATCCTCCCATGAGTCTATACATACCAAGAACATCAAAATAGGATCTCAAATGACCCCTCAAATCCCCAATTGAAGATATCTAATTTACAAGCCTTAATCCCCTAAATTACACCATTAAATCCCACAAATTTCATGATTAATCAGTCAAATACCAACATAGAATCGAGTATTAGGTTAAAAAATGTTACCTCAATGTGTTTCCCTTGAATCCCTCTTCAAAATCCCTCAAAAAGCTCCAAACCTGTCTTCAAAATGGTGAAATATAAGAAAATTCTCGAAGGCATCCTTATATACTTTCTGCCCAGTGAACATCGCACCTTCGGAACATTTCCCACACATACGGTCCTAGGTGCGCACCTGCGACCAAGACTTAAATTTTGACTTCCGCATCTGCGGCCCTCACCTCGCAGATGCGGGCTCGCAGATGCGACCAATATACCGTATCTACGCTCCCAGGCCAGCCTTCCTTTTTCCGCATCTGCGCATGGCCCACCGCACCTGGATAATCGCACCTACGGTCCCCATCCGCAGGTGCGACTGCACCAGTAAACTTGCACCAGCAGTAGCTTTGCTGCACTTTCCAAGTCCAAACCTCCGTTAACCATCCGAAATACATCCCGAGGCACTCGGGACCTCAACCAAAAGTACCAACAAGTCATAAATGATCACCCGGACTTAGCTGAACCCTTGGAACACCCAAAATAACACTTAAACATTAAATCAACCCATGATTCAAGCCTAAGGATTTTCAGACTTACCAAAAATCACCAATGATGTCGAAACTACCCAAAACTCGTCCGAATGACCTGAAAATTTGCACGTACATCCAAAATGATGCTACAAACCTTTTCTAACTTTCAAAATTCCATTACGCCCCCGATAGCTAATTTTCCACTGAGCGGTCGGAAATTACCAAGAACTCAATTTCGCCAATTCAAGCCTAATTCTACTCCTGACCACTAAACCACATTCCGAACACACTCCTAAGTTCCAAATCACCTAAATAAGCTATCTGAACCCTAAAATCTGCATTCCGAGGTCGTTTACCTAATAGTCAACTTTCGGTTGACTTTTCCAACCATAAGTCCAACTTAAGAGACTAAGTGTCTCATTTCTCACCACGGCCACTCCGGACCCGAACCAACCGACCCAACACATCATAAATAGGCTAAGCAACACATGAAAAAGCATAAACAAGGAAAATGGGGCTAATCTCATGGAATGACCGGTCGGGTCGTTACGTTCTCCCCTTCTTAAACAAACATTCATCCTCGAACGGGTCTAGAAACATACCTAGAGTCTCAAATAAGGTAGGATATCTGATCCGCATCTCCCGATCAATATCCCAGGTGGCATCCTCCACCTGCTGCCCTCTCCACTGCACCTTTACTAAAGCCATATCCTTAGACCTCAACCTTCTGACCTGATGACCCAAAATAGCCATTGACTCTATCTCATAAGACATATCACCCTCAAGCTGAACAGAGCTGAAGTCCAAGACATGATACGGGTCACCAACATGCTTCCGGAGCATGGAAACATGAAACACTAGATAGACACTCGATAAGCTGGGTGGCAAAGCAAGTCTATAAGCCACCTCTCCAACCCTCTGAAGCACCTCAAAAGGCCCAATGAACCGGGGAGTCAACTTGCCCATTTCCCGAACCACATAACACCCTTCATGGGTGACACCTTCAGTAGCACCTTCTCCCCGACCATGAAAGACACATCCCGGACCTTCTGGTCCGCATAACTCTTCTGCCTAGACTGCACCATGCGAAGCCGCTCTTGAATCAACTTCACCTTATCCAACGCATCTTGTACCAAGTTTGTGCCCAATATCCTAGCCTCACCCGGATCGAACCAACCAACCGGAGATCTACACCTCCTACCATATAAATCCTCGTACGGAGCCATCTGGATACTCGGCTGATAGCTATTATTATATGCAAACTCCGCGAGTGGCAGAAACTGGACCCATGAACCCCCGAAATCAATGACACAATCACGCAACATGTCCTCCCGAATCTGAATAGTGCGCTCTGACTGACCGCCCGTCTGAGGATGAAATGTCGTGCTCAACTTGGCCTGAGTACCCAACTCTCTCTGCACGGCCCTCCAAAACTGAGATGTGAACTGAGTACCTATGTCATAAATGATAGAAACTGGAACACCATGCAACCGGAAAATCTCCATGATATGAATCTCAGCTAACGCTCCGAAGAATAAGTAGTACCAATAGGAATAAAGTGTGCAGACTTAGTCAACCGATCCACAATGACCCATATAGCATCGAACCTCCTTGAAGTCCGTGGGAGCCATACTACAAAGTCCATGGTGATCCGCTCCCACTTCCACTCCGGGATATCCAACCTTTGATGCAACCCACCTGGACTTTGGTGCTCATACTTGACCTGCTGGCAGTTGAGACACCGAGCTACAAACTCAACAATGTCCTTCTTCATCTGCATCCACCAATAATGTTGTCTCAGATCCTGATACATCTTCGCGTCACCCAGATGGATGGAATACCGCGAGCTATGGGCCTCTGCTAGAATCAACTCTCGAAGCCCATCCACATTGGGCACACAAATCCGAACCTGCATCCTCATAATCTCATCATCACCAATAACTACATCCTTGGCATCACCTCGTTAGACCCTATCCTGAAGAACGAGCAAGTGTGGGTCATCATACTGGCGCTCTCTGATACGATCATAAAGAGAAGACCTGGAGACTACGCAAGCCAATACTCGGCGATGCTCTGATAGATCCCATCTCACCAACTGACCTGATAAGGCCTGAACATCAAGTGCTAATGGTCTCTCTGCTGCTGGAAGATATGCTAGACTCCCCAAACTCTGCTCTGCAACTCAAGGCATCGACCACTACATTGGCCTTCCCCGAATGGTATAGAATAGTGATATCATATTCCTTGAGAAGCTCCAACCATATCCTCTGACGCAAATTCAGATCCTTCTGCTTAAACAGATGCTGCAGACACGGGGATCAGTGAAAACCTCACAATGCACCCCATACTAATAATGACGCCAAATCTTCAAGGCGTGAACAATGGCTGCTAGCTCGAGATCATGCACTAGGTAATTCTTCTCACGAGTCTTCAACTGGCACGAGTCGTAGGCAATCACCCTACCCTCCTGCATCAAAACACAATTGATGTATATCCTAGAGGCATCACAATATATGGTATAAGAACCTGAAGCTGATAGTAGTAATAACATTGGAGTTGAGGTCAATGAAGTCTTGAGCTTCTGAAAGCTCTCCTCACACTCGTCTGACTACCTGAACGGAGCACTTATGGGTAAATTTGGTCAAGGGCGAAGCAATAGAAGAAAACCCTTCCACAAAGTGACGGTAATATCCAGCCAAACCAAGGAAGCTCTTAACTCCGTAGCCGAGGACGGTCTGGGCCAACTCTGCACCGCCTCTATCTTCTTCGGATCAACCTAAATACCTTCACTGGACACCACGTGCACCAAGAAAGCTACTGAGCCAAGCCCAAACTCACACTTGGAGAACTTTGCATAAAGCTTCTCCTCCCTCAATCTCTGTAAAACAAATCTCAAATGCTGAGCGTGCTCCTATTGGCTACGAGAATATACCAGGATGTCATCAATGAACACAATAACAAAAGAATCCAAGTACGGCTGAAACACGATGTTTATCAAATGCATGAACGCTATTGGGGCATTGGTCAGCCCAAAAGACATCACCATAAACTCATAGTGACCATAACGGGTCCTGAAAGTTGTCTTGGGAATATCAGAATCCCGAATCTTCAGATGATGATACCGAGAAAACTCATAGTGACCATAACGAGTCTTGAAAACTCATAGTCAATACACATTCTCATGGAACCATCTTTCTTCTTTACAAAAAGCACTGTTGTACCCCAAGGAGACACATTAGGCCGAATGAACCCCTTATCTAAGAGTTCATGAAGCTTCTCTTTCAATTCCTTTAACTCCACTGGTGCCATATGATACGGTGGAATAGAAATAGGATGATTGCCCGGCACCAAATCGATACCAAAATCAATATCTCTACCAGGTGGCATGCCTGGCAGGTCAGCGAGAAACAATTTCGGAAAATCACGGACCACAGGAACAAAATCAATAGTGGGAGTCTCAGCACTGACATCCCTCACAAAATCCAAATATGATAAACACCCTTTATCTACCATACGCTGAGCCTTTAGGTAAGAAATCACCCTACTAGGCACATACTCAACCGAACATATCCACTCAACCCTTGGAAATCCTGGCATCGCTAAGGTAACGGTCTTAGCGTGATAATATAGAACAACATGGCAGGGATATAGCCAATCCCTGCCCGGTATCACATAAAAATCGACCATCCTAAGCAATAACATATCCATTCGGGTCTCCAGACCCCCAATAGACATCACACATGGCCGATACACACGGTCCACAATAATAGTATTGCCCACCGGGGTCGACACATGAACATATGTGACTAAGGACTCACGAGGCATATCCAGAAAATGAGCAAAGTATGATGAAACATAAGAATACGTGGAACCTGGATCAAATAAGACTGAAGCATCTCGGTAACATACTGAAACAATACTTGTAATCACTGCATCTGAGGCCATAGCATCTGGTTTGTCTGGAAGTGCATAAAATCGAGCCTGACCTCCACTTGATCGACCTCCCCCTCTAATGCGGCCTCTAGATGACTGGCCCCCACCCCTAGCTGCCTGGACGGGTGGTGAAGTAACTAGTGCTGAAGTTGAAGGCTGACCCTTCTGCTGGAATGAACCACCCGAAAGACGGGGACAAAACCTCTTGATATGACCCGAATCACCACACTCAAAGCAACCCCTCTCAGCAAATGACGGTGGGTACTGAAGGTAACCCCTAGAACCAGAATAACCACTAGAAGAACCACGCGCCGAGGATGAACTGATGGTGGCTGAGATGAACTCCGAGCTGGAAGAGCACTGAATGAGGAATGACACGGATGAGAGTTGCGGGGACCATGCCCCGATGATGCACCATTGTAGGCTGGGCGGACTGGCTGAGGAGGCCTAAATGAACGGCCTCTGTTGTGCTGAGACTAACCTCCTGAATGAACACCACCAATACTACCATACCCTCGAGGCCTCTTGGCCTCCCTCTCGACTAGATCCCGGCGGCGAACTGACTCAATCTCTTTGGAAATGTCAACCACCTCCTCAAAAGAAGCGCCAGATACCCTCTCCCTGGTCAGAAAATCTGAAGTTGATAAGTGAGGCCATCAACAAACCTCCTGATCCTCTCCCTATCCGTGGGAACTAGCCAAATAGCATGACGGTCCAATTCGAAGAACCTCATCTCATACTGCATCACGGTCATGTCCCACTAACGCAACTACTCGAACTCCCTACGCAGATCCTCCCTGCGGGACTGCGGTACATACTTCTCCAGGAAAAGAATGGAGAACTGACGCCAGGTAAGGGGTGCTACATCAAAATGTCTACGCCTCTCATAGGCCTCCCACCAAGCGAGTGCAGCTCCTGAGAACTGGAAGGTAGTAAATGGGACCCCACTGGCCTCCAATATCCCTGACGTGCAAAGAATCCTCTAACACTTGTCTAATAAGACCTAGGGGTGTTCAAAACCGATCCGAAACCGAAAACCAAACCGAACCGAAGCTTAATGGCTTACCGGTATCGGATTAACGGTTTAACGGACGAAGAACGGATTGGGATTTTTTAATTAACGGCTTATCGGTTTGGGGGCGGATTATTCAATTTTCTTAACGGCTAATCCGTTAACCCGTTAAGAATATAAAATTTATTTTTATCCATATATAATTATATATTATATATTAAATATCAAAAAC